>OLMO02000003.1:5803075-5814278 GCA_900291935.2 Cassiopea xamachana | reverse complement strand
ACCTAGATCAGCAATTGGTTAATTTGTATGACAGACTACAGGCAAAAGATATTGTTATCGAACAGCTCTCAATGAAGAAGCCTAGAAGACGTGGTCTAAGAAGGATTTTGTGCTGTTGATGTAAACTGAAGTGAAAACTGTCATAGACTGACATGTAAAGTAATATTGATTATTGTTTAGGCAAATAGAATAATGGTATATATTAGTAAAACGTAGTTGATGAACGATAAAGTAGCGTAATGACATCATGTACTTACTTATTTTCATACACGTCATACAAATTTCTTGGTTACTCATTTGAAGCATTTGTGTTTGTTTGTGCTGTTTATCCTCCTGAATATGCAGTACCTATAACCCGATGTGATGAATTGTGATATTAAAGGGGCATATTTCATACGCGTTTGAGAGGATTATAGCTTGGTTAACCATAGACCGACCAAAAGAGAACTCATGAACATCCCACTTTACCTCATTGTGTAATTGTCCATCGAAAACAACTCTGTTTCTGTATCAGATAAACTTTTTTCTTTCGAAAATTTTTCCCGCCAAGAATGCTGTCCTTTGGATATGTCCCATTCTATCAGGTATGCTCACCCTCATTGTGATAACTATTACAACATGGCAGTTATGGGTGTGAGAGATGAATTATCTCTACTTTCAGAGTTCACATAACTACAAAGGCCTTCACATCTCGAATGTGGTCACGTAGTTACTCAGCATCACACTACTGCTCACTTAGCACATACTTATTCTGCAGCGACCATTACCATTCATGTTTTCAGTTCATATCTCTATCTTGCATATTTGGTGACCCTCTCTTCTTCGCGATGTGTTTCCTATTCCATCGTATCACAAAAAATGAAGAGCATGTGAATAATAACGACTTTTATTACTCACTGATGTACGAAACCTAGGGTACCCATGTTGTAAGTGAAGAGAATCACAGAGCTGTGTAGGATCGCCAGAGTTCCTTTCATCATCCAGCTTTCTCTGCAAACAAGCATAGCTCATGTAGCATGAGTTGGACTTTCATTGCGACTACATGCATGAGCTCTGGCATTAATATCTTTTGCAATTATTTCTTTACCTGGACACTTAAGATCCATAGCAAAAAATGGCCCAAATGCAGTCTATCCATAGTTAATATCACTATGCATTAACTATATGTATTTCTTTGCGGTTTTCATGCACCAATTTGTTTTTATATACCAATTGCATTTTGAGCCTCAACGTCGACTGTTGCCTATGCTAGCAGTTATTTCCTTGTAGAAAGTGACTTTTACATCCCACCATACTATTATGTGCACAGTGTAGGAGATTCGTATTCTATTCCTTCTAACTTATAGCTACAACACTCAATTTCTCCACTTTTCATTCAATGTTGTGTTTATTTCACATCATACCACATAAACGTTATTTTAGGTAGTGCCCTAAACTGCTAAAGTTGGCCCAATTGTTAAAAGTGGTCAAACTAACGAGTGACCTAATTATAGGCCGATTTCAGTTCTTCCCTGTGTTTCCAGGGCTTTCAAAAAGTTGATTTACAATCAGCTATATGACTACCTGACAGAAGCATACTTCTTTTTTCCAAGTAGTCTGGATTCAGATCCTTTGCATCATGTCTTTACTTGCTTGGTTAATTGTACAAGTGAGTGGAATTTTAACATGGATACAGCAATGATATTCGTTGGCCTCAAAAAGTCATTTGACACCGTGGACTATGAGATTCTACTTAAGAAACTGGAAAACGATGGTGTAATCGGCCCTAAGAATGCATGGTTCACACCTTATCTAGGTAACAGCATACTGTTTTGCTGAATGAATGGAGTGCCCTCGGAGCTTGATGATATAAATTGTTGAGTTCCACTAGGCACTTGTATTGGATCTTTGCTTTTTTTGATTTATATCCATGATCTTCCATTTTCTCTGCAAAGCAGCCAGGTTGTCATGTATGCTGATGACACCACCTTATCACCTTCTTCCAAAACCATTGTTGATCTCAGTGAAAACCTTAATAGGGGCTTGTACAATCTGAAGTAATGGCTTCAAAGAAATGAGTTATCTCTAAATTTGATTAAAACTCGAGCAATGGTGATAGGATCTCGGCCAAACTTTAAGAAGATCTCTGATAAAAATGTACAGTCTCATACTTTTGTTAATGATGACACACAAATAGGGCTTGTTGAAAAAGCTAAATATTTGGGAGTTCAAATTGATCAGCATCTTTTTGAGATGAGCATGTTAGGCTTTTGTGAGCCAAAGCATTTCATGCTTTAGGGTGTTTATAGTATGCTAAGAAACAGCTACCTCAGAAGACTGTTAACCTTATCTATAGAGGTATCGTTGAGTTATATTTCCGTAAATGGAGTGCTGTGTAGGGAGGAACTGTGGGGGACCGGGTTGCATGTTTAGAAATTTGTCTAATTCGCAAATGTAAACGAGGCTCACACCTCCAAATCTATACATAATCGTACAAGAACAGTGGTAGAAAACGTGTAAGGCTAGTGAATGCTCAAAGTAACCTTGGGAATGACATACACTGCATACTGTTTATGAAAGTTTTGCATTTCCTCTTGTTGTTAAGCTAATCTTTTACATTAAATGGCAACAAGAAGCTCCGTCTTTTTTGAAATCAGTTTTCGATGTGTACGCATTTTTATGGTCTAACTCAATGGACTCTTGGCGATTTAGCACATTCGAGCAGGGAAAACCTTGATTTTCAGGCCGGTCAATTACTTCGGCATCTCACTTCGGTATCTTTTTCAATATTTAAGCTACAATCTCGTAAAAAAGTCATTTACTTCAGGCAAATAGAAGTTTCACTTGTTTTACAGTACTTTCCTAGACCAGTTTTGCAAGTCTTTTTGGTCTTTTTGAGAGACATGACACGAGTGGTGCGTATTGTTATGTTCATATGGGCTTGCCTATCCGATTTCCAAATTGAAGGTTTTGTTTGCAATTTCTTGCATTTGTTTGTTTGCAGTAAGATTAAGAATGCGTGCGCACATGAACAGTATGTAACAAAGTACCCCCGAAAAGACTGTGCGAACGTCGGAGTAGATGGCGCAGTTTACCACCATGGAAAATCAATGGAAAACGTATAGAGAAAATATTCGTGCAAAGGTGGGCTTGGTAGAGGCGATGGATGGGATGATTTGTAGCATATAGCAGGGGAAGCCCCTGTATCACTGCAATAACTTCAGCCTCCTTGCAAATTTCTGCTTGGAGTGGTAACATTTAAGGCTCTGGATACTGTGGATAAATTTTCACGTTTCATGGAATTAGACGTTATTGATGCGATTAAATTACTTATGCATAATGTAGAAATAACGCATCGATAGGTTTCCTTCCAAAAATTATAAAGCTTTGTTGCAAGGAAGCAATTTTCACCCAGCTCAAGGAAGGCCAAACACTGGCTGAAACAGTTCAGTAGTGCCCCTATAGTAAGTACAGCGCATTTCAAGCGTAAATGAAAGGTGTTCCCAATAAGTTCTTGTACATGTATGTAATTATAGACAAGTGTTTTGTCAATCTATTTGTTAAGGGTATTTTAGCTGCAGGGTCATGCCATGTCAAAGCGATTGCTGCACAGCCATATGCATCTCAATCGGTAGTCTTGTCAGAATTGCAACCAATACGGAGCCTTCAAGGTAGAGATGTGGCGAGACACTTTCTATTGGTGGAGGGGGAGCCCTTTCAACATTTGATCGACTACTGTTACGAAAACAAAAAATCACTGAAAATAATGCGACAGACTTTTGACCAACTTTCTTGCAATTTTAAAAAAATTTGGGGGTTGCGCCCCCTTATTAGCACATCCCTCCTTCAAGGTCAGGGACATTTGTAGATCTATAATATTTTTCTGCAGATTAGAAAGTGCTTTCTATGTCTGTAGCCGCTAGAACAAGTGCAAGGGGCATCATGGTCGAAGGAGCATTGGGGACAATGGACCCCAACTTTTTCGCAATAGTCGGATTTTCAGATAATTTCATGCTTCGTTGGAAATTTTTTGAACTTTTGCTGTTAGTAAGAACAGAGGTTTTGAATTTTATCAGAAAGTAATTTAACTTGACCCCCTTACTCTGCAGGTACCATGATGCCCCTGAGCAAGTGATGTGCTCAATAGGGCCAAGAGATATTATTCTGAACATGTGAAGGTAGGTCCGCTGAAGAATTACATGCAATACGGCTCTTTTTACTGTTGTGGGGCTGCCAATTCTCTCAATTTGTCATGACTCTGGTAATGAATTTTCAGCCTTGTTAAACAATTCAACATTGTAACCTAGAGCAAAAGCTTTTCAAAACTCTACCATCTCAAATCTTTTTGGTCTGTATCTACAAACCACTAGGGTTCTAGTTCTTCTAGACCAAGCCATATTGCACCTGTGTTTTAATGCATAATTGAAGTGTACATGTAAATGTCCTCAACATTTATCGGTCAACAATTGCATTTCCCAAGGCCAAAACATTGCATTCCATTCTATCTTCTTTGTCAATTTTGGAGACCTATTTCTGATTGCAGTAGGGAAGAAAAAGAAATTCCTTCAATTTTCATTCAAGTAATCAGGAAGCACCATATTCTATAGCAGGCGACTTGGTAAGTAGTAAAATCAAGTATAATATTGCTTCTTTCTATAATAAAATTGACAAGTGGAGTTGCCATGAAAGGTGTGATGTTGCCCATAATGTTTAACTTCAAAAATTTAGCTTTTCATCCACTGTTGAAACTGGATAGAACTGGAGATTTCAGTACAAATGGGTTGACCAGTTTGCTTGTCCCTAATTAGTCTTGTGTATGTAGGCTTTTACAAGATATCTGTGGCAATGCAGTAACACAATGAATTAGAAGTACCACTGGTTATGGCATAATTTTAAACTTTTGTCGTCATTATAATACCTAAAAAGCTGATGTATGCAAAAGCAGTCGCTGCAAAGGCTGGTTATTCACAAATACTGGAGGGGAGGATATAAGTCCAGTGTCATGAGATCTATCTTCCCTAGAATTTCAAGATAATTGTATGTCCAAATCCCAGTTCAACAGTTTAAATTCAACTGAGCACACAAGCAGTCTCTTAAAAGTGATGCTTTTTCAAGCATTTTGTGACATAAGTGATATGTTTCATAGATAAGAGGTCAACTGACTGTGCTCAGCATAAAGCTTTAGGAAATGGTAAAATTGGAAGGTGGCATCCTTTCAGCATAGCATCATGGCTTTGTCTGGTATGTTGGGATTACCTATCATCTATCTTTTCCTGATGCACAAGAAAGCCTGCTGTCTCTTTGTTTATTGTAGCTGTTCTCCCAAGAGTAACTGCGATGAGAAATAAGCTGAGATAGTTCCTTTTGTTATTTGGGCAATACCCCCATTGACTTGGGATCTTAGAAACCAAACTACCCCTAATGCTAATCTTACTGTATGGATTGTATCTCACAGCATATATTCTTTTAAAATTTCTCCTGCTAAGCTTTCTTTTCAAAGTACCAAGCTAGCAAGAGGCAAGAAGTACCATCACAAAAGCATTTGAATTTGTAGAGGGACCCAAATCAAAAATGCAACTCAAAAATTTCGACTAATTTTTCCTCAACTACAAACTAAAATAGTCTGCATTGTTGAGACATGGGAGGATCATATTCAATAAAGGATAAACTAGCATAAAGGTCAAATTGTGATAAAACAAAGAAGGAAGGAAGGCAAGTGGCAAGTTTTAATTGTCATATTACTCAATAGGAAGTATTTACCATAGGCTTTTGCATACTTGAATGTCTGTTTTCCCCCTGGTTTGGCATATTCTAGAAAGGTAGGTGCTGCATTTGCCTTCCTTGTGCACATTATGGTAATATGGTACAACAAAGCACTAAACAAAGATAGTATTTAGAGAATAGTGTCCACAAGCAAAAACAGCTAGTGTCTTGTTTACAATTGTACTGTTGTACTTTAGAAAAGTTTCAAAATTTTAGAATTATTGTAGCATTGTAATATTTTTTTGTTTATGTGCAGAACCTTTTACAGCATTGCAAAAGAAAATACATGGGTGTGATCATATGGGTTTGGTCATAACTTGCGAATGCCACGATTTTTTCTGGATCCATTCCTGTTATGAGGGAGTGTGTTGTATTGATGTAGAGCACTTGCAGTTTCGGTGGAGGGCAAGCGACGTCAGTGCTAGGACCTGAAAGCACAGCTTTATCCATGCTTCGCAGTCATCACGGTCGTAGACATTTCTACTACAGGCCTTGTGAATTATAGTATTTGCATACCTGAGCTTGACTAGACTTTGATGAAAAACTCTAATGCTTGTCAACTACCTTACCTTGACATTATTTTGCACACTCGCTCTCACATCTGCACTACTTCAACTTCAGAACCAAAATCTCTGGCAAAGTAACTCTTTGATACGAAACTGAAGTTATCGATCATGCCAGTTATATGTGAATTAGCAACAAGAATAATATTTGAGAAACATGAAAAGAGGCAGTGGCATGTTGGCCGAGGGCGAGGGGGTATGTCCCCCAAGAGAATGTCTTTTTATGGGCGCTAAACCGAGAAAGGGATATTTTCTCATAGTTTTAGGTTTGAGGGGTCGCCATTTTTTCAATAGTGAAAGTGCTCACTAGAGAATACTCTCCCTGCACGCTACCAAATACAGGGCTCTGTCTTTTCATAAAATGCTAGCATTTCAGCAGGGCACATAGACCTGAAATCGACTTTTTTCCATGTGCTGTGTTGCAATAACTAGCTTGGGCTCATAAAGGACCGTTCATTGTTTATACCCCAGGTTGGGACTGAATAGAAATGTTTATTTGGGTAATTATTTTTGTTACCCAGCCTCGTTCACTATAAAAATAATAGTTACCCAACCAATATAGAGCTATTAAAAGTATGCTACCCAATCTGTATAGGAAAAAATGATTTACCCAACCTTAAAGCTGCCTGAAAAATCTTTTACCCAACCAATTTCTCTTCAGCCCCAACCTTATGCTTAAGTAATGAGCAGTCCCTAACTTGAGATGGTAGAGGGCAAGGCCCCCCAAAAACCTTTGCATGCTTCCCCAGCAGAATTATATTGATCTAGCGATTTGAATAATCACGTAAGGGTTTTGAACCCCAAATGATGGTATATGCAGGTATTGCCTTACAGAACATTCCCACCATCTAACTGCTTTCACTGGTTGGAATGTTCCGCCATTTTTGATGTTCACATATTGCACCGAATTGGTAGAAGATTTTGGGAGACATTTTTCGTAATGAACTCAGGAAATTTTGATCATTTAGAAATTCAATTGTGCACATTAACTTTCCTGTACATTCTTTTCTTGTTTTGGAGGTTGAGGAACAATAACAACTAGCGTATGGAACTTACCGAGAATTCCCCTCTCGGAATTCCGAACTCATTGACGGAGTTGTTACGATGCAAATCAGTAATTCGTCGCGTTTCGCACAACATGTATCACATGATATGCTAAGTGCACATGATTGAGGCTGTTGAAAATGTTGAAATGTAACATCTATAGGCTTTTTTCATATGAAACCAGCTTAGAAACACCCTAGTAATAGACACCCTAAAATTCAAGACACGTTTAGAACTAAAAGGAAGGAGCTAAGAAACTTCAGACCAAGTGTGTCAATAGGAATTTTGAATAAACTCAAACCTAGCATATTTTTTCGCCTGCACTAGCTGGCATTGTAAAAGCTGGCTCTCCTAGCGCTCACTATTGTCCAGAGTGCCAGATAGGAAAAAAAATAGCTCTGCTGTGTTCATTATGGTCTTGTTGAAAGTCATTTGCGGTATGGTGATGTTATGTTGTTTGGGGTAGCTTGAACAAAAGAAAGCTAATAGCTCCCGAACGTCTTCAACATTGAGCTGGCTTATAAGTGAAAACGTATAATTGGTTTCATTCCTGGTTAAAGGTAGAAAATATTATCCGTTACGGTAGGAACATTATGACCTATAAAATTATGAACAAGCTTTGCCCAGAAAAAGTTTTAAGCAAATTCCTCCCAACATCTTCGATTGAGTTTGACACCACTGCTTATAACAAATTGAGCATTGAAATCGTTAGTTGGTTCAATGTAAAGCTGAACTAAAACTATACTATCATTAAAATTGCGTTATACTTTAGCTGGCACTAAGACATTTTGTTTTGTTATAATACTAACAGTTTGCTATATTAACAGGTATTTATGCTTAACTGCAGTTTAGTTTGCTAAAGTAATGAATTGTTAACTATGTGAAAAAGTCCTTGGACAAGAAGATACAGATTTCACTCACCTGCAACGCCGACTATGTTTTCGGCAAATTTCCTCTCATTTGCGCTCCGTGAGGATATATTTGCCCAACAATGCAAAAAGTACACATGACTATGGCCCAATAAACTTTTTGCAATATTATTGCATGACTTATTCTTACGTTCTCTTCAAGTCTCGAACCAGTAATTTCGACTTTAAAACAAAGACTGTTGAGAAATCCCCTATGCTTCAGTATCACGTTCATTGCGTCGTGCAAGGGTATGCTGTAGTATCTACAATATTTTATTCGTTGCGTATGCAATCTGAAAAAGTACACATTGAGGTTGAAAGAGCAGTTTTGGCGCTACTTTTGATATGATAACTTTCACCTTTGTGCTAGAAAAGGAACCAGTATTTTCAATTTGAAGTTTTTTCGTCCCACATCAGATTGGAAAATAAACGTCCCTTGCAGAGGCACAATTCGTTAATAGCTCGTTAGTTTTTAACAATATTTCTTTCTGTTTTTTTGGATTAAGAAGTGTCCAGGCTGTTCAGCCTAGACAATTTTGTACATGACATTGAACGGTGCGTATTTATATCGCATTTATACTGATTTTCATAGAAACCACTAATCACTGAATGTATCAGATCATGGGAGAGAAAAGCAATGGTCATGAAGCCCCCATTTCTGATACACATGGTCAATTTTTCTGGCAAAACATAAAAAGGTAAGTGTTATATGACTTTCTAGCTATTTTTTCAGCTTATTAACCCTGCAAGAAAGCTTGCTCATCTTCGAAGCCTATTGTTTTTAATAGGCCACAAGGAAAATTCTCTTCGGATTTCTTCTTGTTTGCGTTCCTTGGCCAAATGTGTGGGCAAAAATAAAAAATGTATACATCATAATAGCCCAATTAACTATTGATAATTCCGTTATTTGACGTATTCCTGTGTTTTCTTCAAGTTTTGAACCAGTGTTTTTAACTTGAAAACAAAGACTCCTAGCAAATCCACTGTGCTTCAGTACGGCATTCATTTCATCGCACATATCAGAAAAGTTCATCAGAGCTAAAAGACCAATTTTTGCACTACATTTTGATATGAAAACTTTTATCTTAGCATGAAGAAAATTACCAGTATTTTCAGTCTGAATTTTTGAGAAATTTTCTCCTCCCGAATGAGATAAGTCAATAAATGTGCATTGCAGAGGTGCAACTCATAACAGATCGTTTGGTTCTAAGAGCATTTTCTTTCAGATTGACTTTCTTTACAAACGTGACAGAAGAAGCTCTTGTGCGTTCTTCTATCGCTCTCAAGTCTTTTACCGCAACGACCGAGAATTTAGTCACCACTCGAAGTTGTTTGACTACGACACCGATGAAACGAATTTTGTCAAATGACCATACGCTAGTTGGTATCGTTCCTCTGTTTTGGCTCGCCATGTTTGATTAGTTGATTAGTCCCTTCAGAGCGAGGTTTCAATTTCATGGGACAAATTTCCTGTTATGTTACACTGAAGAAGTTAAAAAGTTGTGTTGCCAGAATAGTGAAAAAAAGTAGGTATGATGCGTCTGCTGATGCCCTTATTGAAAAGCTAAGCTCGCTAACTTATAGCCGAAACTATTAAACGAGAAACATAGACCATGGTCTCGCAGCGACGTATCTCTCAAATATTTTTTCTAGGATTTCTATTCGAGACACTGCCCATTTGAGAACTCTGAGACTGACTTGCGAGTGACTCTTTTCAAAACGGCTGATGGGCAGATATCATTTGCTTATCGTGGTGCTAATCTCTAGAAAAGCCTTGGACTTATAGATTAAACAAGCACCCTCTGTACTTGCGCCCAAAAGCCGATCTTAATGTGTCCTTTCCTACGCCTTCTTTTTATTATATTAGCTTTGTAATTAGGGTATTTACTTTTATTATATATATAAAACACACACACAAGCACACACATACACACACACATACACACACACACACACACACACACACACACACACACACACACACACACACACACACACACACACACACTTTGTATATGTGTGTCTGTGTCTGTGTGTCTGTGTCTGTGTGTCTATGTGTGTGAATGTGTGGTGTATACGTATATATATATATATATATATATATATATATATATATATATATATATATATATATATATATATACATATATATATATATATAGAAATAAGGATATATATATATATATATAGAAATAAGGATAATAGCAAAGATGTACTGGGAACAAACAGGCATTGTAAAAATAGAAGGTGGAGTAGCATCTGAATTCAATAATAAAGGAAGTAAGGCAAGGCTGTGTGTTATCTTCAAGCCTTTTCAACCTTGACACAGGATGACTATTTAGAGAAATAGGAGTTATGCAGTGGCGTTTCTAAGGGGGGGCCAGGAGGGGCCATGGCCCCCCAGAAATTTTTTTGGCCCCTTCATTGGCCCCCCCACTTTTTAAAAAAGGTGTTTTGTTAACTCTTACCACCTACTAAGAAAAGACTTTTGTCAGGTTTCCGAGTTTGATGGTCTGATTTTCTCACAGGATTTGAATGTTTCCCTTCTTCCTGCTACGGAAATTATAATTCTCTATTTCTGAGTCACTCGCAAACTTACGAAATAGGCTGTGAAATTAACTACTGTTCATCGAAATTTGTGTTCATTTAAGAACTAATGCCTTTTAATAATGGATAAACTTGTAAGTTTCCCAAAGCGAACAGATGTCACGCCTGAGAATGAGACAAAAGTCAAAAAGGCTAAGGGAGAAAATTTAGAATTAATGGAAAGCCCAAACGACATATTTCAGAGGAAAGGAGATACATTATCTAGGCCATTGCTAAAGGCATATCCAAAGCACATGGACGGGAAATCTCATGACAGATCATTCGTAGCAAGTTGGTATGAGCGCTATAGTTGGATGGAATATTCCCAAGACTTTGATGCTGTGTTTTGCTTTCCCTGTC
>OLMO02000003.1:5791834-5802975 GCA_900291935.2 Cassiopea xamachana | reverse complement strand
TGAAAATCGCTATTATGTGAAGACTGTCGGGGAAATAATTCTACTCACAGCAACCCAAAATATTGCACAGAGAGGGCACAGAGAAGGCGACGATGTGAGCAATCCAGGAAATGTAAAGAAGACTCTTCAATTCGCAGCAAAACATGACCCCGTTATAGCAAACCGAATAAAAAATGGACCAAAGAATGAAAAGTACACTTCATCTTCTATAGAAAACGAGATGATAGAAACCCTATCCCATATGGTTCTCGATGAAATAGAGGAGAATGTTCAAAGAGCAAGATTCTTCACAATACAAGCTGACGAAACTAAAGATGTCAGAAGGACTGAGCAATTATCAGTAGTCATAAGATTTTTTGCAGAAGAGTCAAAAACCATCCAGGAATGCTTCCTAACATTCATTCCAATGGAGGCATTAAATGCTGAATCAATAAGTAAAGCTATCTTGGGCAAACTCGAGCAAATGGGTTTGGATTATAAAGGGTGTCTAGTAGGTATGGGATTTGATGGAGCTAGTGTTATGAGTGGCAAGCTAGGTGGCGTCCAAAAGCTCATAAGAAATAAGTCACCAATGGCTTATTACCTGCATTGCTACACACATAGACTAAATCTTGTGCTCATCGATACAACTAAAGTTGTACGACAAGCTGATGATTTCTTCTCATTACTTGAACAATTATACATTTTCATTAGCAATTCTATTGTACATGAAAATTTTGTGAAGCTGCAAAAGGAAATGCACCCTGGAGAGAAAATACGAGAGCTCCAAAGCCTTAGCGAGACAAGATGGTGAGCAAGAGCAACGTCTTGCAAGAATGTATTAATTCGTTTTGAATGCATCATAAGACATATGCGACAGGTCTCAAGCATAGATAAAGGCGCACGTGCAACTACTGCCAGGGCTCTCTTCGCTCAGATGAATTATAACTTCTTACAGTTGCTACATTTCTTCACTGACATCTTATCTACAGTTAATAAAATCTCTGAGCAACTTCAAGATCCTCGTTTGGATTTGGCAAAGGCTTGTCAACTCATTTCTACCCTTAACATGAGTTGAAATGCAGAAGAAATGTAGATATGATAAATTACAACGAGGAAGTTGAATCGTTATGCAGAAAATGTGGCTTAAACTACGAAGAGAAAGAGCGTCGATCTCAAAGACCACCAGATGCCTTGAGTGATTACTTTGTCACAGATGCCATAGGAAAGTCAGCCAGAGCGAATTCAGAAAAGCCACTCCATGGCGATACTTTTATTCAAATACAGGATTGCATGTTGTCTGAGCTTGATTGTAGATTTTCCAGCGATGCAAAGGTGATTATGCAAGGAGTTTCAGCACTTTCACCAACGTCTGAGAGCTTTTTGGATCATTCAGCATTGAAGGAAATTGCATTAAGATATGGCATCTGTCATGATGGATTGATTCATGAAATTCCTTTGGTAAAGAGGCTAGTTAGCAATGACTGCATAACCGTTTTAGAATTCCTCACACAGCTTTGCCCCTACAAACAGGCATTTAATTGTCTTTATAATTTATTGCTGATTTCAGTTACATTGCCTGTTACCGCTGCATCATGTGAAAGAAGTTTCTCGAAAATGAAACTTGTTAAAACGTATTTGAGACACTCAATGTGCCACGAGCGCTTGAGTCATTTGGCTCTTCTATCAATAGAATCAACTCGCACTGAGTCAATAGACGAGTTTGACTCACGACATGACAATCGCCGTATTAAACTACACTAAAATAGATTTGACCCTAAGGACCATTGAGACAATCTTTGAAGAATTTTTTATACTACTACATAATTTTTTCTGTTGGTAACTAACAATTTTTGTATTTTTTCCATTTGTAGCATTTTTTATAGGACTGACATCTTCCAATGGACTGTATTTTCTAAATTGCTACAATTTAGGTTCATGTAGAGAAAACTATAATAATTCAGATATATGCTCACTAGCCCCCCCAGATTTTACTGGCTAGAATCGCCCCTGGAGTTATGAAGGGAGTTACTATAGGTGGGGCTAACATAAACAAACTGAGATATGCTGATGACACTGCTCTACTAGCATGTAATGAAAAAATATCTCCAAGACCTTGTGACTGCAGTAAATGATAAAGAAAAGCCGTATGGGATGCAAATGAATGTTATAAAAATAAAAAATATGATAATTAGTAGATCAAAACAGGCACCAAAAATCAAAATCTCAATTGAAGGAAAGCCTATCGAACAAGTTGAAAAGATGAAATATTTAGGTCATGTAGTAACAGAAACAGGGAAAAGTCATACAGAAATCAAACGGAGAATAGTAATGGCAAGATCTGCATTTATATCTTTATACAAAGTGCTTACATCCAGAGAAGTTAGTCTAAATGCAAGAATAAGATTATCAAAATGTTACATTTGGTCGACCTTGCTTAACGGATGTAAAACATGGACCTTATCAAAACATTAGAGAAAGAATTGAGGCATTTGAAATATGGACGTTTAGAGGAATTTTAAAAGTATCTTGGGCAAATCATAATACAAATGTTGAGGTATTAAACAAGGCCAAATGCAAAAGAAGTTTGTTAAAGATCATTATGAAGAGAAAACTGCAGTATTTCGGTCACATGACTCGTAAAAACTCATTATAAAAATTGTTACTTGAAGGAAAAGTGGATGGCACAAGGCAGCAAGGAAGACAAAGGAGAATGCGGATGGAGGATATCAAAGGGTGGAGCAACAAAAGATCATACGCAGAATGCGTGAGAGATGCACAAGACCGGACTTTATGAAGAACCATGACTGCTGTTCTGCTGCGAGCAGATAGCACCACATGAATGAATGAATGAATGAATGAATGAATGAATGAATGAATGAATGACTGAATGAATGAATGAATGAATTAGGCTATCGCTGTCAACATATAAAATGATGCATTGCAGGCAATAATATTGGTTGAAGCGCCGTGGGCGTTGGAGTTTGCAAGGGACTTTTGTCAATGATGTACCAGTAGCAGAAGTACCGCATAGAGAGCACTTACGGAGCCCGGTTTGTTTGCAGCGACGTTTAGGAATTCACCTGGTCAAATGCAGGTGAAATATGGTAAGTGGTGGCTATTAAAACTATATCGAGGCAAGTGAAGTTTGTTAATGAGAAACTATGGGGCGCTCGCGCTATATCTACTGTATAATCTTATAGAGGCCTATATTGCAGTTTAGGCAATGCATGCATTTGCCTTCCCGAAGATCTTCGGGCCTAAGTGCATGAAATGCACCTCCGACTTATGGCTCTTAGAAGTCACTATCACACCAGAGATGTGTCTTCTAACCAAAATACCTTCAAATATTGAGAACACTTTCTGGAAGGCGAATGAATGTATTGGCCTTTCTGCGATGTATACTACTAGAAGTTCATACAATAAATAGCGCACGAACACCCCTTATTTTACCAAGAACAAACTTTTCTTGCTTCGAGATACTTGCAATAACTACCACTTATTATGTTTCAGCTGAATTTGGCTGGCTAAATACCTATGCTTCGCCACAAATAAATCAAGTTCCATACTAGCTCAATCCAAAAATCTAACACAGAAGCAATAAAATTGCCGAGCGTTTTGCGCTTTCAACCCTAGAACGACCATATACCCTAATCACGTTCATGCATATGTTGAAATCATTTTGGAGTCAGTCCCTTTTACAACCATTTTTGAAACATGCATGCATATATACTTGGGTATGAATTAATTCAGAAAATGAATGAAATATAACAAATAGCAAGTCATCAAACTATGCACAGGACAATGCTAAAACAATTAATCCACCACAGAAGCAACAAAATTGCCAAGCGTTTTGCGCAAAATGCAATTTTTGAAATCCAAAAGACTCCAAGCACTGAAAATGCCAATCTAGTAATCCTAATACGGAACTTCTCCCTTTTGCATAGGTGCCTTACTGAGTTAGACTTTTAGCGCCTTCGGTGCTTCTAAACCAGTAACAAAAAACTTTTATAAACTCCAACGCCCATGGCACTTCAACAAATATTATTGCCTGCAATCCATCATTGTACATGATGGCAAAGATAGGCCAATAGAGAAACTCATTTGATTTTCATTTTGATTTGCATCGAATTTGATTTTCAGTTGCACTTTACTCTTAATTTTAAATGAATTTTGATTTTCAATTGTGATTTAAGTTCACTTTTGAACTAAAGCGAATTTTGATTTTCAATTGTATTTTAATTTTACTTTTGATTTGAAATGAATTTTGATTTTTAATTGTACTTTTAACTTTATTTTTCTTTTGAATTGGATTGATTTTCATTGCCATTCTACTTTACTTTACTCACCTTAATAAATTTTGATGGCGATGGCAGTAATAGGCCACCATAAATAAGCGCGCCTTTATAGGTGAACTTTCATATTTCATATATCCATATTTAAAACTGGTATTTACAGTAATAACTTGATACTAATTTAAACCAACCATGTACAATACAGCAAAAAACAAATAACTATACACATTTTTTTTATAAGAAACAATTTTATAAGAAAATGATGCTCAAATCGTCAAAAGCTTAAGAAAATCTTAAGAAAATCACGAGGCTCAATTTCCAAAATTATGTGTTTTTATAGGCAAAAAATCGGTATTTCGTCGTTATTAGAATTCAAAATGTTAAAGATGGAATTCAAATTCATGTAAAAAATATTGTTAACGAAAGTGTAAACCACTCTAGCCAGTTTATTTCAGTAAAAGTTAAGAAAAATTTAAGAAAATCTCAGGCTCAATTTCGGGAAAAGTTAAGAAAATTGAGGCTCAGGCAAAAAATGATTTTCTTACAAAAAGAAACCTGTATACAAAGTATCATATACAAAATAACAAGTTAGCGGCAGATCATGCAGGCGCATTCTTTTCCAGACCAACTTTTTATGCCATTCATGAATGCTAGAAGAGTTGGTTCATTTTTGATAATGTCATCTAGGGTATTCCAGAGGAAACTCCCCCTAAAAGACAGTGATTCCAGCCCAAAGCTTGTACTTCTTATTGTAGGCAATTTGCAAAGATTTTTTTCGTTAGATTATACTCTACACACTTCTTTTCATGAAATTCCCACACAATCGATGGACTAAGATGAATTATTGACTTGTAAATTTCTATCATCAGTTTCGTAACTTTTCTGCATGAATGCAAACACTACCATTGCAGGTAAGTAATACCTCAAAGAGGCGTTCATAGTCTTCATAGAGTATTCGAAGAACACGCTTATGGGTGCGGTTGATCTCTTCGTTTGTACCTTTATTGCAGAATATCTATATCAATGAGCAATAATTGAAATTCGATAGGATTACTGCATTGTAAATTAGTAATGCTTGTTCTCTGGAAATATGTGTGTTTAGTCTAGAAAAGGCATTAATTTTCTTGTTAACTTTACAACGCAATGTTTTAACGTGTTTGTCAAACTTTAATTTGTTGTCAATCTCAATTCCAAGGAATTTAACACCATCTGTTGCTGATATTTTGTTTCTTTCAATGTTAAGATGCAGTCATGTTTGTGTATTCAATCCAAGAAGCACTAGCTGAAACTTTTTTGGGTTTGAAGCCATACCATTCTCTCCAAACCAATGAAGCAATCTACTAAGATCAATTTCCAAATCAGTAATTATTTCAGTTAAATGTTTTCCACATGAGTGTATAGTATTGTCATCTGCAAAATTGCATATCTCAGTAATTAATTTTATGAGGAATCAATCATTGATGAACATGTTAAAAAGAAAGGGGCCTAGGACTGATCCCTGTGGGATACCAATTGTTTATTTTTCTTACGCTACTTCTAAGCGCCTGAACCTCCAAACTCACTCAATGTTGGGAACTCATACCGTATTTCTCCACCTATAAGCCTAGGGCCTATCTGTATCCATAGGGCTTTTTTGGTGGGCTTATCTGCGGTGGGCAATTTGCATATATTTGCGTGCTACGGAGGGGAGTAATCAGATCGAACCATAAGGGACACGAGATGGAGTGAACGTTTCTACTGAGAATGACATTGGGATAGACTTGTGAGACTGTTTTAATTTCTATTCGTTTCATTTAATTTGCTGTTCGTTTCGTTTATCAAGTTGTTGTTTGGTTATATTCTTGTGTTTACTATCGACTTTTGTCGTTTACTAACTTGGGAGCATCTCAGCGGGAGACGTTATCGATTTATTCCATAAAATTTGTGGGAATCAAGCAAAATTCACCACACTGCGGGGAGAGCTTATCCGCGTGGGGCTTATATGCGGTGTAAGAAAATTTTCAATGAGAATATGATCCAAAATTTTTAGTTTGCCAGCTTAAACAGCAAGAGTAATATTGTCTTTGACAAAAATCTAAATAATAACTATTTATGATGAGTTTGTCACTCGTTACACTTTTAGTTTCACTCTCACTGTCACTCCTTTTAGTCTCAAAGTCCAGCTGAGGCATTGAGTTACCTTGTACCTATAAACACTGTGTTACAAAACTGTAAGAAAAGAATGTTAAAGATTTGATAAGAAAGGTACAATACTATTCGTGAATTTACTCCTTCCTTCGATCTAGGAAGCAATCCTATAGCGCCTATCTACGGGGGGCTTATACGCGGAGAAAAGCATGCGCTAGGGAGAAGGTGGGCTACAGGGTGCTTATGCGAGGGGAGCTTATAGGCGGACAAATACGATATCATTGAGGGATGAAGAATAGGAGTATACAGTCCATCATCATAAGCCAGAGATAGGTACGGGGTATCAAGTATATGGGGTGCAGTCACAATGGTAATTATTGCTAGATACCATAGAAAGTAATCTCTGAAGCTGCTCACTGCAGAAGACTCTAGGTGCAAAGGCTGCAGTTTTGAAATGTAGCATACAAATTACCTGGCATTATTATAAAAAATTCTTACAAGACTGATAAGTTTTTACCTATTTTGGAACGGAAAGCTAGCAAAAATCAATGGGAATCTACTGACAGCTTATTTCATGTGACGAGTCTTAGCCACCAGTGTGAAAAGATGATGTGAAATGAAAACAAGTATTGATTGTTCAAAATCGAATTGGAAACATGCTCATCTGGATGAAAAAGTTGTTGGCATTGCTGTATTTAGCGTTGCAAACATATTCTTAATTAGCTAAATGCTCTTGAACAACTCTCAAACAATAAATTTGTTGTTCTCCAGAAAAATTGTTTATCATTTATCGTCACAATACATCAGGTGTAACAATCCATCTATTCATCGCACGTCACAATCAACAATACTCTATAAATTAGCTGATTCGATGGAACTTCACATTCGCTTTTTTCGAGTTCAGAAAAAGTTGAATTTGAATATCAATATAAGATTAAATAAAGCATATCCGACGATGAGATTGTCTCACCGTCTTAAATGAAGACGCTGCTTCACTTAAAGTAGAGAATTAGGCCATAAGACAAATAAAGAGTAGTCTGGAAGACACACAGGAACATCTACGGCTCCTGAACAATGAGTTGACCTAGCGACTGAAAGAGAAACCGGTGAGCATGCTTTATTCCATCAAGCATTTCAAGTAATCTGTTTATACTTAATTCCTATTGAGAACTTTAAGTCAATGATAAATGAGAGCATCTAAGTTAGATAAGTTAGATAGGCATCTAACTTGGAAAAAGCACGTAGATACAATCTCGCGGAAGGTCTCCCGTGACTTAGGAATATTGAAACATGCAAAAAAGTTTTTAATTCAAGACATACTGAAGAACTTGTATACAAACATAATAGAGCCACATTTTAGATATTGCTCCTCTGTCTCGGGGTGTTGTAGCACAACTTACATAAACAGACTCCAAAAGCTACAGAATAGAGCAGTTAGAATGATAAACAACAGTGCATTCGATACCACTACCAAACCACTATTAGCAAACCTTGATCTAAGATCGATCAGCGAACTTAACGAAAATGAGTTAAAACTAATAACTTATAAGTCCCTCAATGACCATGCTCCAAATTACCTTCGATAACTTCTAATTCGGAATTCTCAACCATCTTGTCAAGCCCTAAGAAAAACTGATAGAGAATTGAAGTTGCTACTGAAATAAACTAATAATGGGCAAAAAGGATATTCTTTCAGAGGAGCAAAATCGTGGAATGGTCTCTCAGCCGGTGCTAAATGTGCACCATCTCTGGCATCTTTTAAGTCTTATTTGTAAATAGTTGTTTTACATATCTAGTTATATACACTTTTTAATATAGACTTTTCAAAAATATATACCTTTTTGTAAGATTTTAGCTTTTACTTTGTATATAGACGGCCCCTTGCAAACCAGCTCAGCTGAATGGGCCACCGTCTGTAAAAAATTGAGATAATAATAATAATAATAATAATAGTAAAGCAATATGATTGGATATATGACCTAGATGTCTGTCTCATAATAATGGTTGATGGTTTTCTTCTTTCAACAAAGATTCACAGCGTGCCTTCAGGCTGATGGGCAAAGAGACCTCGTGCTACTCGCGCTTAGGAGAACAGTCTCATCTAAATCCAGAAGCCTATGGGGCCATCCACATAGTACGTACGCACAGAGAGGGGGAGGGGGAGTCCCTGTCAATACGACTGCTGCGAGTGGAAGTTACAGTACGTCGCACACGGCTTACGTAAGGCAGTCAGAAATTCCCAATCTGTATTTATTGTATACCAAATTTCAATATTTGACACAAGTAGTCGGTGTTGAAAGCTGCCATCGACCTCTCCTTTGTGAAGGTATAGCGTATTGAGGTAATGTTTTGATTACTGTCTGCTTGGCATCTCCATATATGGGATGCTCAAATGACAATCTGCTTGATTGTGCGGCATAACTTATCAATTGTCAGGCATACGAATGTTATTGTTGAGCCTGCCATGTTTTGTTCCATGATCTATTATGCGGCACAACTTACAATGGTAAAGCAGCAAAAATATATTGTGCGGTAGAACGAGATGATTGTGCGGCAATCAAACTTTTGAACAATCAAAGCGGCGAGCTTTATGGGTTTGCGTTATGTTAATCTGTATAGAAGCTCCGGAAAAACGCGTGTTCAGTGGGGGAAGTTATGAGAAACGTTCAGGAACTGAATTTGACCTGCTCTATATACAATTTTAAAACCTCAATGACAGAAAAAGAAACTTTCTCTTGTATTTAGTACTTTTATGATGACCTGCTGCTTCGTTTAGGCTGATGAAATAACCCTGATCTTTACCTATTTCGAGTAGAGATGTTATTTCTATGATCCAGAAGCTGGACTCCAACTCTTAGGTCTCAGATAAGCGGGGGCTCCTAATAAGCAGGGGAGTTGGAAATTTAGATTAACTGTGCAACAACCAGCACAAATACAAAATATGCCGATTAATATCATTGTAAGCAAATATTTTACGGAATCTTGCCACATATATCTTATCCATTATTTAAGTAACTCATCAACAGTACAAAAAGTTGAAAATTTGATAAGCGGGGACTCTACTAAGAGCAGGGAGTTGAAAAATAAGCGGTGGATGCTTATTCGGGACCTAAGTGTACGGAGTAAACATTATTATCTTGATAGATTCTATTAACTGGAGGGAGCAGTAGTGGCTAGCAGGGTAACATTGACGATGAGTTCCTTTTATGTCTCCCTCCCTGTACTATTTCTAAATTTCCACTGCCTCACTTCCTTTTCCTTTCCATTCCTTTGGACCACGTCCCATTATGACCACACCCTGTTATTACTACACCCTTGTGCAGCAGTCACAATTTGTGCTGAATCCGCCCCTGACTGCTGCAATCACCGAACCACACCAAGAATACAATAGATTTTGCGCAAAACATCTTCAATTTTCAACATGTGTAAAGGAATCTGGTAAGGAGAATGACATACGCCCAGTAGACAGTGTGGGTGTGAGAAGAAAGGAACAAGAAAAAATTGCAATTAGAAATAGAACGTTTGAAGTTGTTTAGAAGATAGAGGTTATTGGTTGCACATAAATTTGTTGTAAATACCTGGATCTTGCTGGAATACACTATTTTTTTATAAGAGTTAAGATTATTGGAATATTGAGGTTCACAATCGTTGAAATTTAAGAATAACTTCAGAATGAAACGAGGCTCCATCGTCATCAATACAGAAAAATTTTTTGCAACCTGGTTAAAATGCTGCTTTCAGGTGTATTTTTGCATTATCGATACAAAATATAAATTCTTGATTAGCTGTAAAATGTAGCAAAGCATCAACAAAGATTGAAATATTTTTCCTTAAATATAAGAGCAATTTAAAAATAATTCTAGGCTCAAAATCAGCTAAAGTTAAGAATATCAAGGTTCCGCAAAAGTTAGGTACCGTAAAAGCTTTATTAAGCCCCTATGTGCAATCAGAAATTGCAAATAAGGGACTATCTTTATTAAGCCCCCCTCTTTAATGAAAGTTAATGATTGAATGGGTTCTTGAGGCATGTATAATATTTCCAGATGAAAGTACATGTGCAAAATGTGGCCCGTGTAAAGAACTGTGCTTCTTAGAAACCTAGATGACCCTCAGACAAGTAAGGTTGTCCACCAGTCAAAATCTATTGATTTTATCATATTTTTACAAATTCTTTTTTATGGCCTGGAATATGGTATTTTATACAAGACGTTAGATTTGGCTATACATTTTCTCTAGAAGTAACCAACGCGAAGAAATTTGAAGCTTTGCAAAGAAGGTTGGTTGTTTGAGAAAACAAAACGACATCACAGAAGATTTTATTGCTCATCCCATTTTACAATTCCTCCAATTCTCTTATTCCAGGAGACCCCATGTCTTATATATATATATATATATATATATATATATATATATATATATATATATATATATATATATATATATATATATATATATATATATATATATATATATATATATATACAGGCATCAGTGTGATCTTTCGCGCATATATTTGTGTCTCAATCTGTTCTGCTGACTAGTTTCGCCCACTAGGGCATCTTCAGAGCAACTGATTTATTTTTTGTTAAGAAACTCTATTTATTGAGATCTATGTGTCCATATAAGGTTATTTGAATTAAGGATTGACTACACTTAGTTATAATGTCCATAAAAGGTTCTTGTAGTCTTCGTGGTTGCATCATTCTGAGGTTTGTCTCGTTTTCAGGATTGATTCGTTTG
>OLMO02000003.1:5776337-5791734 GCA_900291935.2 Cassiopea xamachana | reverse complement strand
CAAATATATGCGCGAAAGATCACACTGATGCCTGCTCTCTCATGTTGTTGTACCTCTTCTTTTTATGATTGTACACTAATATATATTTATATATATATATATATTTATATATATATATATATATATATATTTATATATATATATTTATATATATATATATATATATATTTATATATATATATATTTATATATATATATATATATAAATATATATATATATATATATATATATATATATATATATATTCTGAAAGCCCTATTCTTACTAAATTGTATTCTTGCCTGGGTTTCTNTAACTGTGATTTACCTGTGGTATGATATTAGCGATTGCTTAAGGCAAGAGAAACAAAAAGAGCCCTCCGTTGCCTTGACGTTCTTAACGATCACATTTTTGATTGGCCGAGTCAAATGAAAGGACGGGATTTTATTGGCTCATTCCATCCATGATGGCATCACTTCTGCTCTAGAGGGTTAATTTTCCTCGATTCAACGTGTGGAGAGTGAGTTATTTATCGATAAATGTGGAAGTAAGTTATAAGGAAGAAGTGGAAGAAGAATGGAAAAAACGAAGGAACGAGAACGTAAGCCTTATCTCGGGAAAAGAAAGAGGGCGTCCAAGGTCCGCAGAAAGAACTCAAAAGCAAGTATCGAGGATGAATCTTTGGTAAACATTGTCGACACTCCTGATGCTGCCTCGAGCAAAAACATCAATCAAGAGCATGTGTCTGCGAGTGCAAAAAAATTTCGAGTGTTTTTTGTGACAGTGGCCTCTGATAGTGAAAACATTATTCCGTCTGATGCACCTGAAAAATTGAGTAATGCATATTTTATTGCACAACAGAATTGCTTTTTAATGCTTATATGGACATTGTTGTGTCTTGATTGTGGGTTGCCTGGAGTTTCATTTCAGGTGATTCCAGA
Organism: Cassiopea xamachana; assembly: GCA_900291935.2. Taxonomy (NCBI): domain Eukaryota; kingdom Metazoa; phylum Cnidaria; class Scyphozoa; order Rhizostomeae; family Cassiopeidae; genus Cassiopea; species Cassiopea xamachana. The sequence goes on along the minus strand of OLMO02000003.1, from coordinate 5,790,813 downwards.
AAGTAAATGTGGACTTGCTGCCAAAGCAAAAATTTCCCACAGCCATTGTGAGGAGATCTGTGGGACTAATTTGTTGTGTGAAAGAGTTGGAAATAGTCGATCGCAGAATGTACCATTTGACATAAATGTGAGAGCCACATTGGCATTCAGAGGCATTGGATGTTGGTTTTCAGCAATTAAGGAGTGGTCTGGAATGATGAATATGCCATTTGTGTAGATGCAGAATTCTTACATAGAGGATAACAATGAGCTGCAACAGGGTAGCATGAAAGCGTTTAAGCAGATGAGCCAGGAAGCAACTAAAGGAATAATTAAAGCCTACTCAGCTATTGGAGTCCTGCCTGATGAACAAGGCATCTGGATCTTGCTGTGTCTTATGATGGAGCCTGGCAGAGACGTGGATTCTTATCACATAATGGCGTTGGAGTTGTTATTGACCTACTTACTGGACTATCAATTGACTTTGAGGCATTATCTAATTATTGCTCAAAGTGTGAGACCAAGAGTGACAGTGACCAAGATTGGAAGGAAAAGCACAAAGTATCTTGCTCTAAAAATTATGAGGGAACATCTGGGCCAGTGGAGGTTGAATGTGTCCTGAGGATATGGAAAAGGTCAATTGAGAAGCACTCACTCAGGTACACTACCATGTTATCTGATGGTGACAGCAAGGCATATGGCGCAGACTGTGATGCAAATGTGTATGGTGACAGACTCAACATCGACAAGGAAGAATGCATCAATCATGTTGCAAAGCGGATGGGCGCGCAGAAAACAGCAATAACGGGCAAAGACAGATTATCGAAGCTAAAGATAAAAAGAATTCAAAACTACTATGCCAAAGCCTTTAACAGGTATTAATCAGATGTACCATTGTTGCAAAAATGTATAATGGGAATTAGTCTGGTGATACTACAGAACTTTACCACAGCACGAAATACCGGCAACATTCTTTTGACACACTTAAAAGCATTTTTCGTCCGACACTCATCAGAGTATGAAAACATCGGATATTGACCTAAAGGTTAACCGAAAAATATATCCAGATGCAGTCAAGGTGTTAGGATGCGTCTAATTGTCCCCAAGTGTGACCAATTAGGACCTATTAACATGCTTTACTTGAAGAGTCCCAATGCGAAAACAAACTCTTTTTGTCTACACAAGACTGGGTTTTGAGTCTTGATGTAAACAGATTCCAAAACACTTAAATGAAAAGATGATCTTGCTTGCCCAATAATCCGAACATTGTCGTCTGTATATGTTTTGGCGCATTCTGGATTTGCAATAAGGTGTTGTCCCATGGCCGACTCACAATTAATTTTAGAATTGTTTTTTTACATATACAAGGTGGCTTTTCTCTTATGGTATTACTTTTCTTCCTGATGTTCATGGGTATATGCTGTTTTATTCTGTCTGCTACTCTCTGCGTAGTGCGTCCTACGTACCGAGCTTCACATCGGCACGAAACTTCATTAATAAAACAACTTTTTTGAGTGGTAGGAACACAATCTGTTTTAACAGATGGTAGAATAACTCTAGTGTTGTAAACCACATGGGGCTTCACAGCAGAGTAACAAGGTGTAATGGCTTAATGGCTTTACTGATTTGATTTTCAAACTTTGATGAAACATTACCAATCCAAAGCAATTTTGGGAATGTTAATGGGAATTTTGTTACATCTTTCATCCACAAAATAGCACCCTAAACATGTCCATTATCCACCTGGGAAATCATCATTGTGTTCTTGGCAGAGAAGCATTGCCAAATCAGAGTAGCCTGGGAGTCATAAAGGACATGACACTCTCCCAGTTGATATAGGGAAGAAACTTGTTCCAGTTTTTCAAAGGCTGTCTAATCCTAAATTATTAAATCGGTGTGCAAGGAGCATGGCACAGAATGCCAATGAAGTTCTCCATAGTATTTTATGGAAAATTGTTCCAAAGTCCGTATTTGTGGGCAGAAAAACAGTTCAGACTGCAATGGCATTTGCAGTTCGCAGGTATGCAAAGGGAGCTTCTTATCAAAGTTTGATTTGCAAAGCTTTGCAGCTTGAACCAGGGGCAGTTTTGAGAAAAACAGCAAGAGAAAATGACTTGAAGAGACTGAAGAGAGCAGAAAAAGCTGTAGGTGAGCCAGTAGAGAAGAGGAGAAAATGTTTAAAGTATAACCATTTGAAATAGGATGAGACTGCGAAAAAAACTAATGGCGCAGCTTATAGTGCTGGTGCATTCTAATGCAAAGGTAATGCTGTTTTAAGTCATTTCAGTTAGTTTAGGACATGTACTAGTATATTTATTAGAATAAGGTACATTTAAGACTGAAAGCGTCATTTAATTAAGAAAAAGTTTATGTTAATACTCAATTCTGGACTTTGCTACAATTTAACAATAACTTTCTTAGACACAGGATTTTCGAAAATCCATAAACTTAGTGCTTGCAAAAAATTAACATGGTTAATTACTGTATCAATATCTATACACTAAATTGAAGCTAAGAATGTGTAGAGTGAACCTATTTAGGTTGTTTTTTTTATTAAATTTAGGCTGAAGGAAGTGTCATGGCTTAAATGTTAAGCAGCACCACGAAAATTAATAAGATTTTGCATTTTGCTGTTTAATTCATCTAGAACTTCTTTTTAAGCAGAATAAAGAGGATATCACCACTCTACAGGTTATAAGAATTCAAACGATATGCTACAACATGATTTTCTGTCTAGCTTGTAAATGTTTTGCATGCTCTTAGCAGCCCATGTAAACTGCTATCATTTCTTGGTTACCATGGCAACCAATTGGAAAATTAGAAAAGCTTCATATTTTCTGAATTCAGCAAATAAGTTACCCCATGAACGTCCGCTTTTATCTTTCTATGACTTATGCCCTAAAAAATCTATTTGGACTGATTGTAAAACGGTATAATGTCTATGCCAAGCTTATATGCGAAAATGAGAATCAACACAGAGATAAATCCAATAATCTGCCAAATGTTCTTTCTTTCGTAACGCGTTACTTGGTTCGGCGAGGTGACTAGAGTCCCTGCCATCGAACCTCACTCTCTTCTTTCTTTTATCTACCTCTCTATGCCTCTTATATACTCTACTTTCGGAAGGCTTCGCTAGGAAGCTTTTACTCATAACAAATACACGCCTATATTTACTTTCTTGCTCTACCATTCATTAGATGCGGAAGTTATCTATACGGATGCTAATTCCATTTACGTAATACACTGCCTGGGAACATAACGTGATTCTGTGGGCTCTACTTACCAGGGAGCCTTCGCCTGTAGCGCACAATACAAAATACCAACATACAAAATACGTAGCGATCTGGCCCTCTCCAGTATTTCGCAAGTACTGAGAGTCCAATCCTACAACCAAACGACGGTGCCTACGCGAAAATAGATTCAAGTGCTTTCACAAGTCACCTGAAATCTAGTCTTTACGTCCTACGTTAGTTCCTAACTTACAAATATAATATACAATTTCTGCATCTAAAATTACCAGTATTACATGATGGACAACCGTAAATCGTAGGGGCGTGGGTAGAAGTTACGCCCCCCTCAGTGTCTGAAAAATGCAATTGCAGTTGGAAAATCATTCACTTGACTTGGAATTCGTTAAATCGATGAGGGCACCTTTCTAGGTACAGTCGCAATTTTGGGACAGCTAGCGTTAGATCTTGAAGTGCCCAACATTACACTTCGAATTTCATAACTTGATGAGTGCACTTTTATAGGTGAAATTACAATGGTGAGCCAGCTAATCTTAGCAAGTGCGCTTTTCTATGTAAGATGTTCGCTATGTTGGGCTGACTAGCCTAAGCTGGAAAGCCGAGCCCTACTCTTGTAACTTCTTGACATAATGGGTGCACTCTTGTAAGTGGAATTGCAATGTTGGGCCAGTTAACCTTTAGCTGGAAAGCAAAATAGTAAACTTGCAATTCATTGACTTGATAGTGCGCCTTTGCAGGTAAATTTACAATGTTGGGCCAGCTAGCCTTCAGTTGGAAAGCGAAACACTACGCTTACAATTTTTTGACTTCATGAGTGCAGTGTTCTGGCTGAACTTAACATTTTTCGCTCACTAGGCATAGCGTTAATGTTGTCTTCTAGCGACCTTTTTAGATTTAAAGTAACCGCCAATGACTTTCAAGCACACATTGTATTTTTAGTTAGCAGTTAGTTTTTCTAAGGGCCTGATTATATGAAAAGGGCTGACCAGTCTCTAACCATAGGAAAAAGTGCTTGTATTTGAAAGGACATTTGCAAACTTGCAGCTGCTTAGGTGATATTGCGCAACGGCGGATTTATTGCTACCAACAAAGAGGCAGAAGGAAGCCTTGACGGTACCTGTTAGCTGTGAAGAGCTTCCAGACATTACATTCTTTCTTATTCTAAAAATGCAAACATGGCCTTGTTACAAGCTAAATGTTGACAGGCTATGAAAACTACGAAAAACTGAAAGAAAATGCTCTTAGAAGCAAACGACAGTTATTCATTATCTCATGAGAGAGGAGAAAATTTCTCAAAACTTTACACTAAAAATACTTGTAAATTTCCTTGCGCTAAAATACAAGTTTTCATATCAAAATGTAGCGCAAACATTGCTCTTTAAGCTTCGATGTGTATTGTCCAGGCTCTGGCAAGTCAATAATCAACAATTGAGTCCCATTGGTCTCTTATTTCTTACATTGTGCACAGAGACGGGCAAAATCAGAAACGTGATTCCTAGCAAGTCCCGTGTGTGAAAATGGTGGGTTATAGCCAAAAAAACGATTGCCTTACTGTTAAAGATCCTCAATATTGTCGTCTCATGTAATATATTCCTTCTATGTCCATAACATTTGGACAGTGGGCACAGGACTGTGTTCTGATATCACAGGATGGGACATGCAATTTCTGAAACCCTAACCCTAAACCGATTTTGAAATTGGAAAATGTTAAAAAATTGCTTCAGACAGCTGGAATCGCATTCACAATCATGAAAACATCTCATAAGAAACGAATAAATGGGACCGTTTAATATAAGAAGCCGTTTTCTGTGTCAATAGAAATGTTAAGGTTTCCCAACAATCACTCTAATGCTCAACAATCTTTTTTCATCAAGGGTGTATTTAAACAGGACACATAGCCTAGCAATGTAAGATTCCATCTAATATTTGTTTTCTCCATAGATTCTTGTAGAGGAAGACTTAAGCTTTCAAAATCTTCCAGGTGACTTTTTGGAAACGCCCAAACTTTATGTGATCTATGACGTCATTTCATGGTCAAAATTGAGACAAAATTCTAAATGGCTCTTCACTGATGCAGAATTTCTAAATAAAAATTGCATATTCAGACTCGCCACAAGACAAGCGTTTGTTTGATGTAAATTTAAACATGATTTATTAACATTAGCATCTTTCACTGTGACGTCATCACATAAGCACTTAAAACAAGAAAAATCCTTGCATTTTCAGCATTAAGCTTTCTCTTTGGAAAAATGTTTCATAGAAACTTTAACAAATCTTTCTGCTAAGGCTAAAGTATGAGATAATCAGCTATGACACTACCGGGGTGTTTGGAGGGGGCTGGAGCCCCAAAAATTTTCATTAAGCTCCCTGTCGGCACCTAGGTTTTTGAAGATTTCTATGCACTGTCAGCACTTTATAGCCTGCTCTTCAATATTAAAAGGCAATCTGAAGAGTGTGATTTGCTAGAATTTTCTAACTTTGCTTCCTGTGGGAACTGTGGCAGTATTTCACTCTCCAACATTTCTTCTCTGGTGTCACATATGCTGGTAGTAGTATTTTGCCTACAAGTGTCGAGAACAGCTACTACATATATATATATATATATATATATATATATATATATATATATATATATATATATATATATATATATATATATATATAGTGTTTCAGTGTTGCAATTTCACTTCACTAGCACTTCACTGTTGCAATTTCCAATAGTCAAATCTCAAGGGAGGTATTCACTATCTGATGAATCACTCTCCTCTTCCTTAGGAGTTGTGAAATCGCTTTCCCACTCTGAATCTTGTAAAGCATGTTCTACATCAGTACCTGACTGTTGATCTTACCGGACGGTACATGAATTTCATTATCTCCTCATCTCATCTTCTCTTTCAGCATCGTTTCCTTGTACGTAAGAGAAATCCTTCCTTTTGCGCTTACAGGTTTAGTTGGCTTCATCAGAGATGGAAGAAGTCGCTTTTTTTGAACCGCATAAGAAGGGGTGGAACTAGTGTACTTTCAATGGGGGAGTGTAAGAGGGTTTTGCCCTGCAGAAGTGGATTTGTGCCTGCGTAAAATTTATCAATAATTTGATAACAGATGGCAAAATAACACCATTGCAGTGGTAATAATTATAGGATACAACGCTAAGTACATCAATGATGAAAATCCTCATTTGAAGTCCTCAAAATGAATTTCTTTACCCTTATTTTTATTTTTGGCTTGCATGGGAGAACATGGTGAAAAAAGAGAACTATCACACGAAGAGCGACTCACTGTAGAAATTTTGAGAGAAAACGGCCATTCATTTCCTGAAATTGCTAAAGTTGTTGGATCCCACTATTCTACGTGCATACGAATATTTAATTCCTTCAAAAAGACTGGCTCAATTCATCAAAAGCAGAGAACTGGGAGACCAAAAACAATTTACGAAAGAAGAGAGAGATTTGTGAGCAGAGTTGCAAGGACGCAACAATTTTGCAGGGTGAAAGTTACCGCAAGGAAGTAGCGACTTGTTTTCCAACCAAAAATCCATCCACGGCCTTAGTAAGGCACATTCTTCATAAATATAAAATAAAGTGTTACAAAAGGAAGCAAAAACCATTCATTAATTTAAAGCAGAGATGTTGCCGTGTCAAATGGAGCAGGATTATTTGCCATTGGACAGCTGACAAGTGGAAAGATATCATATTTTCCGATGAATGCCGATATGGATTAAAAATGATTTCAAAACACTTAACGTTTGGTGAAGATCTGAAGAAGCTAGCAATACTGACTTTTTCAGCCCACATTAACAAAGTAAGTTTCTGTTATGTTATGGGGGTGCATTGGGCCTAACGGCGTTGGTCGATTGGTTCGATGCCACGGTCAAATCAACGCAGTAAAATACATCGAAATTCTGCAGAATAACCTTCACCTGTCCGTAAAACAAATGGTTGGAGAAGAAAATAGGCCATTCTTTGTTCAACATGATAATGCACCCCCACATTGTGCCAAAAAGGCCAAGATTTATACAATAGTGTAGGATTTATGTCCTTCCATGGCCTGCAAACAGTCCTGACCTTAACATTATCGAAAATGTTTGGTTGTTTACTAAAAACAAACTATAATGGCCCCAGATATCCTCAAATAACGGGAGAAGAACTTATTGCTCGAATATTTGAAGAATGGCGAGGTATACCTCAGAGTTTTATTGCCAAACATTAAGACTCAATTCCATGTCGTCTCAATGAGGTTCAGAAGATGCGTGGCTACCCGACAAAATACTAAAATAATGTGATCGTTGAATGTTGAAACACTATATGTTTTTAATATTTCTAATGTTAAGTAACTGGTTTTGATTCGTTATAAGCTTTTTCTTCAAACAATGAACTTAATTCTTATAGGATGCATTTTGATTTGCATATGAGTAGTTGCTGACGCCATATCCTCCATGATTAACTTGCAAACCTGTACACTGCTCTTGTGAGGGGAGCGTACAACACATCTGAAGCAAATAAATGGTGGATGACGCCAATAAATTTTATTGCTATCTGATTATCCTGTGTTTTGTTGGCCAATGGGCACACGAATAATAAGACTAATTTAATGAAGCCGTTCTTCAAATATAACTTTTCTGACATTTCTAAATTAAAGCCGTTCTTCAAAGTTCTAAATTAAAATATTGAAGTAGCTTTTAAATTAAATTTATATTCTTTGGAGTGGCCTCTTGTAACAACGGTCGAAAGTCGCTATGGAATGGATGTGTTGTTTTATGAAGAACGCTGGGATTTTTCTCCAGTCTTCAAAAACTCTTTCAATAAGTTGTTGCTTGGAGCTTGAGGGGTTTTGTGCATTAGGATTCATTTGGTTTTTCATATGCAACAGAACATTTTCGGTTATGTTAAAGTCGGGGCTCTACGCTGGCCATGGAAGGGCACTGATCGTACGGAAATTCAGGTAAATTTTGGTAAATATTGATTTCTAAGGGGTTTTATTTACATGTGGAAAGGTGATTCGCTCACATTCGATCCGAGCGTTGCTTTTGTTCCTTGAAACAAGATATCCTGCAATCTTTCCATATACTTTTCTGAATTGGCTCGTCCGTCCCAAGTAGCACCTTTGCCAAGACTATTAGGCCCAACGGATCCCCCAAAACATGACCGACGTTGAATTTGAAAACTTTGGAGCTAAGTGTTGTGGATTGTCACTTTAATTGGTTTTTCTGCAAACTCGCACCCTTTCACCATCATTTGATTGTGAAAAGCAACATTAAAGTCTTATCGAAAGACCTAGCACAATTAAATTTTTAACAATAGCCCGCTCCTCATCTCGCAACTCTCTCGTTTTCGTCACTTCAACTATTTTGTGTATAACTGTGTCATTTCTTATGATTTCATGTCAGTTCTGTCGCTATTGAACTCCTCGACAAATTTCCTAGCGTTTGACTCTAGATTTAGCCTACTTTTATCTTCGAACAGCAGTAATAACTGAATGCTAATCTTTAAGGTTGTAAAACTCCAAAAAATTTAGACGCCATAATGATTAGGGTTTTGTAATGCTTTTTAAAACCAAAACAAGCTTCTCGATGCTTGTCGAACAAATTCTCGCAACATTGTTTGCAGGAATCCTTCGATGTTGTTTCCTTTGTTAGCCAATCAAGATTTGACGCCTATGTTGGACGGGATAGAATCAAATCGGTTTCATTTTATTCAGAATATCTAGCTATACTTGAAAGGGTGTCGATGATTGCTTTCCACAAAGTAGCATGATCTGATCATGATAGTATCAGAAGTACACTAAGTTATAAGTGTCCCTTCTTTCTTTTTACAAGAACTCAAGATTCTCATGAAGGTAGACACCCTGCGCCAGGACAATGGAAAGAACTCAAAAAATATATCATGACTGATTTGCATATTTTGTGCTGCTGGAATATATATATAATTTCAGGAAATCAAAATTTAATAATCATTAGCTTGGATAGTTTTAAGAAAAATTGAATCAAATTGAGGCACTTTTTTGGATTTTGAAATAACATTAGGGAATTTATAGAAAAAATTTTTTCCATATTTTGCAAGTATGGACCTCAAATCTTCTGAAAAGGTGCCAGAAATTTTGTTCCTGGCATTATAAAACCGTAATTAATTGAACTAAAGGTCAAAGCAGGAACTGACACAGAAAAGCCTTGTTCGACCCCCTCCCAGAGAAAGAAAGCTAAAATTAGCGGCGAAATGGGGAAAATGGCGCTTTTTCCTCCGAACATGGCTTGTGAAGGATCAGAAACTACTGTTTTCTCAACATTTGTAGATGAAAAACTGTGTTAGCCATAGTAATGTTATATTTTTAGTCAAACATTATTTCTTGGGATAATGTTTGCTAATTTATGCTGCAACTGGCAAAAAATTGTCCAAAATCGCAACTTTTAATTCTGAAATAACAGGTTTTGGCTGCAATATGACATTTAAATTCATATATTCATATTAACTTATTTTTACACGAGTTACCCTTAAGAAAAGCTAAAATAAACTTAGCAATACATCATAGTCATAATGGTTTAGTTATAATAACAAAAACTAAAGCATACCTTAGGCTGTTCTTCTAGGGGGTCGTGTTTGATTTACTTTCACCTCATCAAATACATTTTCAGTTGCTTTTTGAAGTGAAAAAGCGTGGGATATTCCCTAATGCTTAAGGGGATTTCATTCCAGGTTTAAGAGCTGAGTATGAAAATCCTTTCTTTGCATACTCTAGATTATGCTTAGGAATCTGGATATTTCTGCAGAATCGTGTATTGTATCTGCAGTGGTGGGACCTTAGAGTGAACTTGTACCATAGATTTTCTGGGCACAGCTTATTAAAGATCTTATAAACTATAACGGCACGATCAAATGTAATAAGCTGTAAAACGGATAGAAATTTTGGTGTCCAGTTGTCCTTTATCCTGGACGTATGAATCAAAGAAACTGCTCTGTCTTGGTGACGTTGAAGAAATTCTACTTTTGTTTTTGATAAACTGCTCCAGATTGTATCAGCATACCGGATGTGACTTTCAATTAGGGCTTGCTTAATGAGGATTGAGGGAGAATGCTTTTCAGCCTTCTTAGAGATTGAAGACATCCACGACTTTGGTCGTGAACAGTCTTGTACTGTCGCTCCCAATTTAATCCTTCATCTAAAATAGTCCCTAGCAATTCGTCACTCGTTTTGTATCAGAATCATTTAGTGTCATTGGCTAATATACCTCGATTTTATTTATTTTTCTAGGATGTCCAATTATCATATATTCTGTTTTTGGGACTAGCACTTAATTTCTTTATCCGCATCCATGTGGAGCTGTTTGACAATTCCATTTGGGCATCTTGGATTAGATTTCCAACATTAGTAGATGCTACGATGATATAAGTATCATCAGCGTATAGACCTGCTTTAGAATCTGTCAAACATTTTTCAAAGTCATTCAAGTATATTATAAAGAGGAGGGGGCCAAGACAGGAGCCTTGCAGGATTCCACAAGTTACAGTTTTTGTCCCCAAATTGATGCCATTTGCGGCACAATACTGTTTCCTATTTTCGAGCTATGATTGAATCTAGTCCCCAGAAATATCTCGAATGCCGTATTTCCTTAACTTTCATATCAAAATTGCGTGGTTAATGGTATCAAATGCCTTTTTCAAATCGAGGAATATTGTTAAATTAAGTTGCTTGTCGTTAATATTATCTTACCATCTGTCGGTACTATCAATCAATGATGTAATTGTTAAACAGCATTTTTGAAAGACTGACTGACTCATTTTTAGGGCCTTAGTTGCCTTCAAATGTTCATAGATTTGATTATGAACTATTCTTTCAAGAATCCTGGGGAATGCAGAGACAACTGAGATGGGCCTACAATTATTTACGTCACTTCTAGTCCCTGATTTGAAAATAGGGGTTACTTTTGCCACTTTCTAGATGTCAGGGAAGACGCCTTTCCTTAAGAAAGAGTTGAAAATCATAGCTACTGGTTGACTTATAAGATCTGTCACATCTTTTATTAACATTATAGGGATTTTATCATGCCCAGGTGCTTTGCCACATTTAAGCTGTTGAATGGCTTTACGAACATAGTTGCAATCAACAGGAATAAAACTTATTGAACTTTCTTCTTGAGCAATATGTTTTAGAGGATCATCATTTGAACTTTGTTCAATTTGACCCGCTAGGTATTTGTCCCACCTAAACAAAATGATGGTTTAATGCTTGTAATACGTCTCTTTACATGCTTAGCCTCTTCCTTTCAACTGTTAAACTCGTAGGTATCGCTGAGTTTGAGGATCTGTCTAAGACTTTGCTAATGGTCTGCCACATTTTTTTCGGGTTGTGTGCTGATGTTCGTTAATTAATCCATGGTAATACGACTGGATAGAAAATTTTATTTTTTTCGTGACAGCATTCCTAAGTTGCTTATACACACTCCACTTTTCAGGAGATTTTACGGCGGCCCTTTTTGCTATGTCCCTCTTACGCATTAAGTCCCTAATTGATTGATTTAACCATGGTGCACATTCATCACGAACTCCTTTCCTGTGAGAGGGGCATACATATCTATGACAAGTTCAAAAGTCCCCTGAAAGGTCAAGGCCATTGCAATTGAATTTCTGAGATTGGTTCCAGGATAGCTTGCTAATTAATCATGCTTAGGTCGTTTCGGAAAGATTTCTTATCATATTTGCTAAGATTTCGGGTTTCAATGATTCTTGCTTTTTTCTTTCTGAATTTCCGGGCATTTAATTTCCTTATACCGAAGATCATGTAATGATCATCTACCCCTATCCGTAAGATATCTGCAGTAAGGATATTCCCAGGATTTCTTGTGGAAAATTGGTCTATTAATGATTTTTTAGTTTTTTGCTCATTTCGTTCATTTGTCGTAATAGCAAGCCTAGTGTACTTATTTATTAGCTGCTTGAACCGATACTCAGAATAAATCATTTTGAGCTTCTTGGTACTTGAGTTCTGAGGACATTTTAAATCACAGTTAGTGTCACCAATCAGAATCATTTCTTTTTCTTTCCTCTTTATCCGCTTCCTTCAATAAATCTCTTAGGTAGTCGAAGGAGACGTCATCCGCTCCTGAGGCTGGATGGCGATACCAACTAATAATTACACAGGGTTTGGCATGAATTGGATTGAATTCAAGTTCAATGAGTTCTAACTTATCAGTTATAACCTTTACCGTCGGCTCATGCAAGCTTTCCTTAACGTAAATTGCCACTCCTCCGCCGTTACTCTCATGGTCATTCCTGTAAATGTTATAGCCATGAATGTTCACGTCAGATTCCCTAACTTTTTCGTCCAATCTGATTTCGCTGAGACCAATAACACCAATTATTCTTGAGGAACATTTCAAGCTCATTTCTATACTTTCTGAGAGATACTATATTTAAGAATGCTGTTTTTAGACCATATCCCTTACGAATGCGTACATTGCTACTTGCCGCTTCATTTTTTGTGAGCTGAGTACCCCCTAGCAATACTTAATATATTTACTCAAGTTACCTGAAAGCTTTCTGGCCCCCTCTTTCATTTACATGTAGGCCGTCTGTCCAAAGGTTACTGTATTGGATATTGTTGTTATCTATGATGTCAAATCCATTCAAAGCTAGTTCTTTTTCAAGTAGTCCATTTAGCTTTCTCACCTTCATATTTATCACTTGGTCATCCTTTCTTCTTATCACTGAAGAGAATGCTATACTAGAGTTCGGATTGTTGTTTTGAATTTGTTGTAATGTATAAATTACGTTCCAACATAGCCGCTCAGGTGTGCTTGATAATGCATCATTGGTTGCTGCATGGACAATAATAACTGAAACATCTATTGAATTTCCTCATTTTCCAGGTCTAGAAAACCATTTTCGTTAATGCCTAATTTAACCCATTTTAGTCAGTTTATTTCAGAAATAGTTAAGAACAATTTAAGAAAATTTCAGGCTCACTTTCGGGAAAATTTAAGCAAATGAAGGCTCAGGCAAAATTATGGTTTTCTTATTAAAAAGTGTGTATGCTAATTTGTAAAAAAAAGAACCCGTGAAAGAGCATCCTTTGCACAAAAATCTTTTAGAGATTGGAAATCATGCTATTTTATTATATCTCTGATTATCAGCACTGCTTAGGTGACACCTTTTGGTTCAAAAAGGAATCTCTAAGCGTTTCGTATGGTAAAAGCATGTTACGAATGGCCAAAGGCTGCTCAAAATTACCATTTTCTGTTTTAAGGTGATTTTTTAAGTAGAAGAACTCTATCATTTCAACACTTTTTGAACTATCAAACTAGACTTATGGGTCAAAACATGATTTCTTGGGATATACAACATTTTATGTAAAATAATGTTTGCCATAAATGGCACTGAAAATGGAGCTTTTGGTATACAAAACAGTTCTTTCTAGTTTCAGGATTCTTAAGCCATCGTGCAAGAGGTGAGCCAAGTCATGTTATAAATTTAACAAAATACCACAAGAAGAAGTAGCCAGTCTAACCTTATGAATGCTTTTGGTAGGACAGGAAATGGTCATTTCTGACCGCATTTTACGTACATTAGCACATATTATCTCACGAAAATTGCTCTTTAACCTAAATACTAACTTGGTATAACTAAAAACTGTTCTCTTTGCCAATAAATTCGGAATACAATGTTGCTCGTCCTTTCACAAGCTTTCTTAAACAAACGGTTGTATTCTTTGATCATTTATGGGCAATGTTGGCATAAATTATCTCAAAAATTTCAATTGGGCAGATACGCGGGTATCTGTGGTTAACGCAGAAGGCGAATAATTCCTATTGACCATGTGTTACTTCCGTTAGCTTTAATCGTTGTATGAAAGTTCCTCAGGACAGTTAATGAGGGAATCTCTGAGAGTTTTAACCTGATGTGATAGTTATGGTAGTTATGATTATGGTATTTAGGCATGCTAGCAGACCCCTTTCACACTGCAACCAAGAAGTGTTGCAACGTCAGGGCCACCAGCTAGTCATGCATACTTTAGACAAGAATAGTCATGCATGCTAACAGACCCCTGTCACACTGCATCCAGAAAGTGTTGCAACGTCAGGGCCACCAGTTAGTTATGCACTTAGTCAGCCAAGCTATGCCAACCCCTTTCACACTGCGACCAAGAAATGTTGCAACGTTAGGGGCACTGGATAGCTACAATCTCTGCCAAAAGTACTTGGAACACCAATTAATTAATGCATAATTTCTGATAAAAATGATTTTCTTATCCATGTCGAG
>OLMO02000003.1:5744338-5756351 GCA_900291935.2 Cassiopea xamachana | reverse complement strand
ATAGAAAAAGTATGGCCTAAGTGTGGCCAAATTAAAAAGAAAAAGTTTAGAATATGAAGTGAATATACTGTAGTGCCCCCCTAGTAGTCTACAATGTGGTTATTGATGTTGATGCATTCTCTGACCTTCTAAACGCAGTATGATTTACATAAAAAATGTTGTATCATCAAAATTATTGGGGGGCTTCAGCCCCCCTAGCCCCCCCGGAAATTACGTCCATGATAACACTCCCTATAAAGATTCACAATGATATATGTAAGGCTGTAACTTTAAACACCCTCTCAAATCCTCATGGTATTACTACATTTAATTCCTTGAATGATTTACTTTTATTAATCAATCTGGCTCAAGACAGACAAAAATGGAGACAGATTACTGATGAAGTGTTTGCTGCTGCACAAGCAGAAAAGTTGAATTAACTGGCTTGGATGCGGAAAGTGCGGTGAAGAAAGACGAAGAATGAATTGTACATTACCCTTGTCGGTTAGTACCATAATCATTGCAGTCCTGATGTTAGCATCCCTGTCTTTTAACAACTCTTGAACCCTACAAACTTTCCAAAAGGATCGGTTGGTATTTCACTTCTTAAAATGACTAAATCTCCTACTAATATTGAGGGTGGAGTAGGTTTTTCCTTTGAACTGTATGCTTCCAATAGGCAATGAAGATACTCACTCTTCCATCTTCTGCTAAAATCCCATAGTAACCTGAAATGATACTTCACTCGCCTAGATGGCATTTCATAAGTGCTTATAATTTCTGCGACCCTATCACTGGGCTCTTGAAACAAATTTCGTCCCTTGGGCAAATGAAATGGAGACAAAGGGAAAGAAACACCCTCAGAATCATTAGACACGTAAGTCAGTGGTCTCAAGTTAACTACTCCTTCAATTTCAACTAAAATAGTGCCTAGTTCTATGAAACTTACCATAGCTCTTCCGATAACCTTTATGAGACAATGTTTTACGCTATGTACAAAACGCTCCAAAATTCCTCCTTCCCAAGGGCTCTTTCAGGGATGAAGATCCCCTCAATCCCTTTGTTTGTGAGGACACTATGAAGCTTAGGGCAACGAACTAGCTTTTTAACTTCTTTGGACGTTATTCTGAGTGTCTTACCATTATCTGATAAGATTTTAACTGGCAGTCCCCTACGAGCTGTGAATCTCTTGAACGCTTTAGTAGAAGACTCTGTGCTTAACGATTCCACAATCTCTAAATGGATAGCACGCGTGGTAGCAGAGGTAAATAGACAGATATGTTGCCCACATAAATCTTTGACTTCTAATGGTCCTGCGAAATCAACTCCTGTGAAATGAAATGGAAGACAATTTTCAACCCTCTCCAATGGCAGACTTGGGGTAAGATTAAACTTAAATGGTAATCCTTCGAGTTTCTTACAAGTAATACAATTTCGAATGTGTGCTTTGACAATTTTCTAAGAACCCCCTATTTTTGACGCAGACAGTTCAAAGTTTCCCTAATCCCGTTATGGATAACACTGCTGTGAGCTTCTAAAACTGCTAGACCCGAAAACAAATTACGTGCTGGTAACAAAATAGGATATTTCCCAGCATCAGCAATGTTTACAGTACTCAACCGAAACCTACATCTAATGGACGGTTTCCACTGGGGTTAAATGTGGCTTAAAGTTGAGATAATTTTTAAGTCAGCACAATGTCATTTTCAACTCATAGTGGAAACGGGAGGGGGGAAGATATAGAAATCATGCTGGTTTTCGTTCAGAGTTAATGACGTTCGCCCGTGAGAACGAATTCAAACTTTATTGATTCCTGGCCTAGTAGATAATTGCTTCACAGAGGGTACCAATGACGCTGGTGCATCATAGGAGGTAATTGGTGTTAGCATTTGAAGGAATTGGTGTTAATATTTCAGTTATTTGTAGAAGAATGGCTTTAACAATTGAATTTTTGAAACCTGGCACATATACAAGCCATGCAAGGTTAGGGAATTTGGCAGAAAGTTAAATTGGCAATTGTAACACAAAGCCAAGAGAGAGTGTGAAAGGATGGCTTCGTTATCACTTAAATATTAAAATTCATCACATCGATTAATAGGTATTGCAAATTCTGGAGGATGAAAAGCACAAACAAAACAAATGCTTCAAATGAATAACCAAGAAATTTGTATGACGTGTATGAAAACAACTAAGTATATGATATCATTAGGTTACTTTTATCGTTCATCAACTACGTTGTACTAATAGATACCATTATTACATTTCAATAATCAATAATCAATATTTTTACAAATAATCAATATTACTTTACATGTCAGTCTATGATAGTTTTCACTTCAGTTCACATCAACAGCACAAAATCCTTCTTAGACCACGTCGTCTAGGCTTCTTCATTGAGAGCTGTTCGATAACAATATCTTTTGCCTGTAGTCTATAATGCAAATTAACCAATTTTTTAATCAAGTTGTTTGATTCTCTCGTCTTTGGAGTCCAATTCTAGTTGTAGCTGCGCTACAGTCTCCCCCGAATCTATATTTGCATTCTCAAGTGTGCAGCACTTCTCCATAAACGACTTTAACTTTGACTTGAAAGTATTCGAGTTACCAACTTTCTCAGCTTGTTCATCCAGAAATTTCATATGAGCTATTGAACTTTCACGTTTCAGTTCCTCAACTTTTCTGTCGTATTGCGCCTTCAAATCAACTAGCTCGTGTTTTGCATCTGAGAGCTCTACGCTTAATAGGCGCTAATTCTCTAATAGAGAGCTGTACTTATCATCTCCATCATTTACTCTCATTTGCAACTTCATTACCTCTTCCTTATACTTCAATACCTCGTTCTCGCCAGTAGTGACCAATGTATTGAGCTTGGTATCACATGTGTCCTGACTTGACGTCAAAAGAGGTTCCTTTTCTTGAACTTTTTCTATGTTTTAGCGAAGCCTCTGACACACGTGATCAACTTGTCATTTAAAAATGAGAATGGTACGTACAGATTGGAAAGAAGCTAAAGTGGTTCCAGTATGCAAATCTGGCCCCCATTCACAAGCTGAACATTATAGGCCCATATCAATTCTCCCAAAATTATCAACGATTCTTGAAAAGCTGTTTTGCAAACATCTTATGAACCATCTTGAAAGGAAGTCTTCTATTTAATTATCAATTTGGTTTCAGACCAAACAGATCGACAGAGCCAGCAATAATTTGTTTCCTAGATCACATCAGAAGAGAAGCAGACAAAGGACGCGTCACTGGTGTACTATTTATCGATCTATCTAATGCCTTCGACACTATTAGTCATTCAGTCCTTCTCTCTAAGCTTCCGACCTGTGCAGTTACAGATAATGAACTCAATTGGCTTTCAGACTACTTATTCAATCGTAAACAAGTCGTTAAGTACAATGAATCATTTTCTAATCCATACTCAGTCTACACAGCTGTTCCTCAAGGATCTATCCTTGGTCCTCTCCAGTTTTTGCTTCACTTTAACGATGCACACAGATCATTGAAAGATGCAAAGATTGTGACCTATGCAGATGATACTGTTATCTTTACACCAAACAGTGAACTGAGCATCATTGAAAGTCATCTGAATGAAGATTGCTAACAACCTAGCCAACTGGTCCTGCAAGAACGAGCTACTCATAAATCCGAAGAAAGAGAAAACAAAAGCTATGCTTTTTGGCACAGCAAAGAGACTGGATATATTCAAAGAAAAGCAGCTAGACATCAAAGTGGACTAGATCTACATCAATTGTACAACACAGTACAAATATCTCGGAGTAACTTTAGACCCTTCATTAAATCTTGCTGCCCATCTTGACATAACCTGCAAAAAAAGCAGCTGGAAGGGTCAACCTGCTTCGGGTGCATTCGTAGTTCCATAGATACATCAACTATCATATTAATATACAAAGCAATGGTCATGCCCTTGTTCACTTACTGTGGATCAGTTGCACTTTGTTGACCAGATTCGAAATTACAGCGGCTGCAGAGTATTGGAAAACGAAGCATGAACATCATAAAATCAAAATGTCCTCCAATCCCGGATTTATGAATTCCGAGCATTTGGAATCAAATGAAGAAGAGTGTATACAAATTTGTCTTTAACTGCATACAGGAAAATCTATGTGATCCATTTAAAGGATATTTCCAAATATCAAAGCATGAAAAATTTGCTAGAAATAACAGTAACATTTTGGCGCTACCACTCCTGAAGTTAAAATTTGGCCAAAAGTCTTTTGCTTTTCCTGCTGGAAAAATATATGATGAATTGCCATTCGATGCTAGGAAGATTAAAACTAAGACTGCTTTCACCTCGTATTTAAATGAACATTTCTCATAAAGAATACTCTCCATATATTCAAATTTAATTTAAACATGCAATGTAGATTAAGTTTTCTTTTTCTTTCTTTCGCCATTTTCCTTGATTTGCTTACTTTTCATAGCAGGACCCTTAAGATAGCAGCATTACAGTTATGCTTAAGCATTCGTATTATTATTATTATTGTTATTTCGCGGTGTTAGGCCGGCATCAATGGCGATGCAGAAAAAGAATACCAAACAATGTTGGATCCACCAATACTAGAGATGCTATGGCTGAAGATGATGTAGAGCAGGGGGGGGAGAAATAATTGTCATAAAATGCAGTTGCGGTAAAATTTGTAAGGACATGAAAGGGTTAAAAATGCATCAGAGACGCTGTAGAGTCATTGAGGGCCTAAGTGAGGATCAAGTGGCGGTTGGAAATTCACATATAGATTCTGACAGCTCATTGGATGATTACATAGAAGCACCTGCTGACTTGCTCGAATATCAAAACATAAAAACTGGGATTTTGCTGCCTAAAAGGGATGAAGAATGGGGTCTAGCAAATAACTACTTCAAGTCCATTTTTGCTGATTGGGATTTTACTTCTTACTCACTTGATCTAGAAGCTTTTATCCAATTTATGAAAGATTCTATTTATAATTATTTCAAGGCTACTTACGGGACTGTTGACAACTACACAGACAAAGAGCTTGTAAAAAATACCAGGAGTATACCACCAATTCATTGAAAAAGGCACTGAAACGGCTCAAAATGCTTACTGCTCCTACATCCGAAATCAGATATGCCTATTGTCTACTTAGAACTAAGCTCTCAAAGAACTCCTCTATCAGCTCTCCCACTTCAGCCATACATTACGACAAGCAAATTTCCAAACATTCCTGGGGCGTTGTAACAAATATTATTGCTAAACCATCAAAGGTCTTGCCGTCCTTTCTTATGAGGTATGTATTAAGCACTTTATCAGAATGTTTTCGTCCGTTACGCCTACCCGCCAATTTACAGTTTCCAGCTGTATTCCTTTATTTGAAAAGCCTTCAACCCTTTTAACTTTGACCCCCACGTCTTACGAGAAAGTAGCGAACGTTATTCGCAGTATGAAAACTTCAGGAAGTCCGTGCCCGCTAGATCAGATATCAGTGATTTGCTTTAAGAGGTGTCCTTATCATCAAACGGTAATAACAGAAATAATTGCTGTTGTCTGGAAAGCTGGTCGTGTCCCTAGCGCTTGGAAAAGAGCATGTACTATTCTAGTTCACAAAAAAGGTAACCATGACGATCCTGCCAACTTCAGACCTATTACTTTACAATCTGTTCCTTTAAAAATATTTACCTCATGTCTACGCGAAACAATATTCTCCTTCCTCAAGCAAAATGGTTTTGTCGAACAAAGGATTCAGAAAGGATTCACCCATGGAATCTCAGGTGTTCTAGAACATACGTCAATGATGGGCCATGTGATTAATAAGGTTTGTTTGAAACAACGCTCAGTAGTTATTACTCTCTTAGACCTAAGAATGCTTTTGGAGAGGTTCACCACAAGTTGATTAACAGTGTTCTGTCATATCACCATATTCCTCAAACTGTTCAGCTACTCATTGCCAATCTTTATACAATTCATCAAGCAAGAAAAATATATTCACTTAGGTGTTTCTCCACATGATGCTAGTGACCGCTTGTTCCATCCTATTCACTGTTTCCAATTTGCCGATGGCGCAGCAGTTGTGACATTTGCCGATGGCGCAGCAGTTGTGACAAGCGATAAACGCAAAAACCAGTTGTTATTGAATTGCTTCACCAGATGGTGCCAATGGGCTTACATGCAAGTACGCGTAGAAAAATGCCTCACATTTGGAATAAAAAAGTTCTCTACTCGATCTCTGCAATTCCAACCAAAACTCCTCGTGAACTCTAAGAGTGTTTCAACTATCAAGAATGGTCAATCATTCAAATACCTTGGCCGCTTCTTCAACTTCGAAATGAATAACAAAGATCATAAAGATCTCTTTTCATCTTCACTTCATGACATGCTACAAACAGTCGACTCTTTGCATATTCACTCCAAAAACAAATTGTTACTCTATCATCGCTATATTCTTTCCAAACTCTCTTGGCATCTAGCAGTAGCAGATTTGTCTAAAACATGGATTTGTGAACTTCTTGACAATATTGTCACAAAATATATTCGCCAGTGGTTAGAACTTCCCATCTCTGCAACACTAAGTGCCATCATTCTAAGCCCCAATTGTGGAACTAACATCCAGTATGACACTTATAAAAATACAAAACATGTCCTAAAAATTGTCCATGCTGATCACGCTGAACAGTTCCAATCTAAGTTGCCATCTCAAGGCTTCATCATATCATTCCTTCTTGAGGGTATTCAATTCCTTGTGGTCTAAAGCTCAAAGCAGCCTCCCTACTAACATCTTTAATTTCACCATTAGATATTTAAACAATACTCTTGCTAATAAGAAAAACCTCTACCTATGGAAACTTGCCACAACACCTGATTGCTCTTTCTGCCTACAGCCCTAGTCACTCCTCCATGTTGTTGCTGGATGCAAATAGTATTTAGGACAAGGTCGTTATACATGGAAGCACAATACAGTACCAAAGTTCCTGGCCCAAACATTGCCATGATTACAACCATATAAACTATACGAAGATCTACCAGGTTACCTATCGCCATCTATTCTAACTGGTGAAAGTCTTCGTCCTGACATGCTTCTAAGTATAGAAGATAAATGCCTCTATATTATAGAGCTAACAGTCGGCTTTGAAACTAACCTCGAACGCAATTCTCAACGAAAGGAGATTAAGCATCGACCTCTCATAAAATATGTTGAAAACACATACCGTAAAGTAAAGTTTATAAACTTATCAACAAGTTCTCTTGGTATTTTTGGTCAAATATCTGAATCATGTTTTGACATGTGCAAAGAGCTAGGCATTGAAAAACCTCACCTCAACTAAATAGCAATTAAAATGACCACCATCATCAAACGCACCACGTATTACATTTTTTGCATGAGAAACAAACCATGGACTGACCCAGAACTCCTCTCTTACTGAAACAACATTGTATAAACTATAGCTCTTTTTTATTATTACTATGTTTATTACTGTTTTTGTAAGCCAGCCAAGTGCAGATTGCCTTTTTAGTAAGATTTGCACTTATAATATTTTAATGAGATATCATATATGAAGTCTTTTTAGCCTTCCAGCTCAGGCAGATCTTATACCTAAAATAGTCAAAAGAACGGGCTATTGTCTATGGCCAAGGGTCTTTTGCATAGTTCTCTTCTAAAGTCTCTAAAACTTTTCTTAAAATTCTTGCTGTTCCCAACAAAGCTGCCTTCTGTAATAATCCAATCCTGATATCAATCCAAATTTGTTCCAGATACTGTCCGATCCTCTTACTAACTGTTTCCAGTGCTCCAACAACAACAGGTATCACTTCAGCTCTCCTAAGGTTCCACAATTTCAAAACCTCTCTTTTTAGGTCTTGGTACTTTCATTTTCCTTTTCTCCTACATTACGATCTCCAGATGAGACAATATCAATAATCAAAGCTTTCGTACTACTCTTTTCCACAACTAAAATATCTGGTCTCCTGGCTTTGATATAATGATCACATTGTATTGTTGCATCCCATTCACTCTCAAGATCCCTTCTGGATAATACTCATACCATTTATCAACTCTCTTTAGATCATACCTCCCACAAAGCATCCAATGTAGAATCCTAGGAATGCTATCATGTCTCCTTTTATATTCTTTCTGTGCTAATACTTTGCATCCACATACAAGATGAGCCCAGCCTTTGTGCAACGACATATTTGTACAATGCTGGTCCCAAGCCCGAAAAATGGGAAGGGTTGCTAGGATAGTCCTAGCAAGACACTGGTGGAAAAATTCTTTGCTCACGAAACGCATGACCGACCAGCAAATAATGGCCCCAGTCCCCAGTATCCCTTAGATGGGCAATGGGTGCGAAGAATCCCTGGGTTCGGACGGATCAAGCGGATAAATTTCTACTGAGAGATTTTTTAACTATCTACTCAGGCGGATGGTGAGAAATACAAGATGAGTGACTGAATCACTCATTTCACCACACAACCTACATAAGAGACTATTCTTTGTTCTTTCAATATTGAATTTAACTGCATTTCTCCTCAAAGCTTACTCTTGTGCCGCAAAAATTAGTGCTTCAGTCTCAACTTTGAGATCACTTTTCCTCATCCATTCCCATGTTCTATCTTTATCAACGCTCTCTGGCATTTCACGCACAAACTGTCCATACATCCTCTTCCCATTCCATCTGGCAATATAGTCATTTTGAACTTCTCTTTTCAATGCATTCTTCTCCTTTGGTTCTTCTTAGGCAACAATGTTGGCTGTCTTTACTTCCTTCATTAGCCTCCCAGTTGACCTCTTCACATTCCTAACTAACTTAATTTCCTCTGTCCTCGCACACATTAGAAACACTTATTAAACCCCTTCCTCCATTACACCTTGACACATAAACCCTGTCACCATCACTCTTGGGATAGAGTGCTCCATGAATTGTCATAACTTTTCTGGTCATTCTATCCATTGCTTTTAGTTCCTCTTTTTTCCAGTCTAGCACTCCAAAACTATACCTCAAAAACCGCGACTGCCCACGCATTTATAGCCAAGATCTTATTCTTTCCATTTAACTTTAACTTCAACACAAGTTTAATTCTACGCTTGTACTCTGCTGCAAATGCATCTTTCATTTTCTTTTCTTTCACCTTGTCATACTCTAGAATTCCTAAGAACTTGTAGCCCGTAACTTACTCCTTCAGATGACACAACTTTACCTTTCTTTAGCAATGGCATTCCACAATTCTCAATGCCAAATTCCATGCCTGTGTCTTTGCTGACCATCTGCACAGTCTCTACAGGAGTTTCTATTTGATCGTATGAATTACCATTTAACTTTAAATCATCCATATAGAGAAGATGGTTTGTCTTTACTTCATTTGCACCCCAAGCATACCCAGCTTTTACCTTCCTTAGAACCAATGACAATGGAATCATGCATAAAACAAAAAGCAGTGGTGAAATACTATCTCTTTGAAAAATTCCTCTGTTAATTTTGACTGTACCTTGTACATGCCCACACGAAGTTAGTTTTGTTCTCCAACTTTGCATGCTGTTCTTTAGAAATTCTCTCACATTGTTGGCAATCCCAGACATCTCCAAGCACTCAACAATCCAGCTATGTGGCACTATGTCATAAGCCTTTTTGTAGTCAATCCAAGCCATAGTCATATGTGTGTGCCTTCTCTTACAAGCCATCAATATTGCCTTGTCTATCAATAACTGATCTTTGGTACCTCTAGTTCTTCGACGACAACCATTTTGTTCTTCTGGTAACAACTCATTGTTTTCAAACATTATCGACAATAACCCCTGTTAGTAATTTCTACATCATTGGGAGACAGGATATTGGTCGGAAATTATCAACTACATTCCTTTTTTCGGATCTTTGAGACAAGATTTTCCTTCCTAATGTTAGCCAATGTGGCAAACTAGCATCTCTGTTCACAATCAGGGACAGTTGCTCTGCAATTCTCTCATGCAGTGATGTCAATTTTTTCAACCAGAATCCTTGTACTCCATCCATACTTGGTGCTTTCCAATAGGGCTTTCTTGTACATTGTTTAGTTACCATTTCTTTTGTTACAATCATATCTTCTTGTTGTTGGTTTCTCAAATCTGCCCTTAAATTCCTTAGCCATTCTGCATTATTATTATGTTTTTGTCCTTTGCTCCAAATATCACTCCTAAGCGTTTTACTTTCTTCCGCATTAGGGATAATGCCCTCGTATCTAATGTTCCCATTGAGTTGTTGATAAAATCTCTTTTGGTCAAGATTAAACAACTGATTCTGCTTGAACTATTCACCTCTTTGTCCATACCTCTTCACTTTTGCTGCTTTTGCAACCAACCTTTGCTTCAGTTCGTCGATTACTGTATTGAACTTCTTACTCTTCAAATGGTGTTTATTTTCCAATTCTTCAATTTTTGCTCTATTGCGTACTTGCCCTTTCAATTCTCTCTGTAATATA
Source organism: Cassiopea xamachana (assembly GCA_900291935.2). NCBI lineage: Eukaryota > Metazoa > Cnidaria > Scyphozoa > Rhizostomeae > Cassiopeidae > Cassiopea > Cassiopea xamachana. The sequence goes on along the minus strand of OLMO02000003.1, from coordinate 5,745,944 downwards.
TTCAGATCTCTTCTAATTCGTTTTATGTCTTCATTTATTCTTCTCTGCCACCATGGATCCTTCCGCGGCCCTCCTTACTTGACTTTATTCCCAATGTTTTTGCTGCATATACGGATACTGCATACACTAGGTAGTTTGTCTCAATTATGGTGCTTGTTGGTATCTTTTCCATAACATTATTCACTTCAATAATTGTATTCTTGAGTTATTATTGATTTGCTCTCTTTAAATTAACATTAATTTTCTCTCTTGATCTAAATATCTCTAATATTTCTGCTATCACCAATTCATCTTCCACCGATAATTCATCTCTTGCATCAATATTCAGCAATCTCACCGTGTCATTTTCATTGTCCATCTCTCTCTGTTGCATTGATATATAAACAGTTTCTACTTCTGCTGTTGTATGTTCATTTTCAACTATACTGTCACCTTCTGTTGCCTCTGTATAATCTTCTATTTCAATTTGCCGTTTTAGCAATTCTATCTCAACCTCCGATAACCACCCATTCTTCCTAATGACTCTTGCCTGATCACAACCCTCTGTTCAATGGATTCAAAAGGTCCAATCTCTTGCCATATTTTAAACATATGTTTTCCATACCCTCTAATAGGAGCACCATTCTCACTCACTGGATCACTCTTCAAATAACACCTAAAAACAACTTTGTTCACATCCTTGCTCCATTTTATCCTAGCAGTAGCTGGCTGACGGCCGGGTCCATGCTGCTGACCAGTGGAACACCTGCCGGGCGAGAGAGCTTAACATTAAGCTCCACTCTCATTCATGCCGTTACTGAATAATTCATTATTTGACATTACACTCAATTTGAGGATAGTGGTCATAAGGTGACACAACCATCACTAAGCTGGTTGCCAACAAGGCTAAAGAGTCCCCCCCTACCCATAAGACAGACTATCCCCTGCCGAACGCCAGCCCGGAACTTCATAGTCTCGGGGGGAGCTAACAGGTACTATATTCTACTCAAGGGTGACTTGGAGGTAGTTGCAGCAAACTCCACAACTGGATGCAGTTTAATGACATACCAGGACGGTTATTATTATTATATGTGTCAATCATTTGTAGAAGGTACATACTTTCCCCATCTATCTCAAATTTTTTGATGCCGTGGCCAAAGGTGCTTAGCGCAGTTAATAAGGTGGTATCCATTCCACTCCACTTGGATATATTGACTACTTCTACAACCCTTCCTCCGTGTATATTGGTCCTCTGTACATTCCACTTTGCGATTGTTTTGTTTCCTTTCATCCATTCTTTCTGCAATGTTCTTATTTTAGAAAGTCTCTTTCTTGCTCTTCACCTCTTTCTTCTGGCATTTCCTGCTTATCTCTAGGCTTGACTTGCTAGCCCTGGGATTTTGTTCACATCTGTTTCCAATTTATCTTTCAAAAGAGCGCTCATAGCTCTCGGGTCAGTGACACAATGCACCGCATTGTAAGCCGACGATAGTTTTAGGAAACTCTAGCCATTGGCAAGGAGACTGCTCCTACGTTGAGATCTTCATTATCTCTTCCTTGTACTTCGCTACTCCGTTCTGGCAATTAATGGCCAATACATTGAGTTCAGCATCAAATGTGTCCTGAC
>OLMO02000003.1:5712972-5729846 GCA_900291935.2 Cassiopea xamachana | reverse complement strand
ATCCTAACGTTAGGATATCCTTTCTCTGAATATCATAAAGTTTTGTAGTACATTGCCACAGACATGTGCCTAGGTACATTTCTTACATTTTGGGGGCATCATACCCTCCCATTTGCATATCACTGGATAGACATTAAAAATTGCCATATCCTCAAAAGCATTCCTTGCTAACTTGATTCAGGCAGATATGAGGAATTTGATACTCTCTAAATATATAGAAATCATATACCATATGATAGCCCTCCTTCTATACGTTTTGAATATGCAAGAAAATTCCAGGTGTTCCTTAGGGGAGGGTTGTTACAACAGAAAACAATTCACCAAAATCCTTGCATTGGCCTTGTATGTACATGCTTTTGTCATCAAATTATCACTCAGTAATCCTCAATATAACCGAAAAATAAAGCTCTATCAACTTATTCCCCCTCTACCTTGATTTTTTCAACCTTATATGAGTTAGGCACTAACTGGTGCAATGAGACAAAAATATGGATTTCAGCTGTTCCTGGTGTTTTCGGCTATCTATGTATATAATTGTACGCAGCGTAAGAGGTTAATATTACGGAAATAATTATCTATTTCCAATATACACTCCCATTAATCATATTTCAAACGTCTGTTAAACTTTTGCAATGCGAACGTAGTTTCCGTGTGATCTTTTGCCTGACTACGCTACCATTTTGACTTTACATAGTGGACCCCGATCACGTGACATAGCGAGCTCTCTAGTCCTATTATCTCTATGATTAACTCTATAGTTTCCACGTTATGCCGAGCGAGGCAAGCTTTGTTCTGGCGGCCATTTCGAAAAGTGGCAAATAGGACTATCGCCAGTATTGAGCCCTTATAATTTGGTGAAAAGTAAGGGCTGATCTCGTGAAGTTTCGCACGGATTTTCAATGTGTAAAGTGGTAAGTTTGAATGAATTATCTCTTTTCTTGTAAATCCTGTCTGAGTTTCGGCGACTCGTGTATTTATCGCGACGTTTCAAGTAATTGCAAAGATGGCAGTTGCTGTGGAGCGTTTCTTACATGTTCAAATCATAGTAATAGGAGGACTATAATGAGAAGTCTATTGTTTCGCTTTTATTTTTTGCGTAATACACATGCAGAGCAAAGATGGTACCAAAACGTTCGCAAAGATGTGTAAACAAAGGACTCACAGTGAAAAGACTTACACTGCTCCTCTTATTTTCCTGCTGGATTGTAGAGAAGAACAAAATATCGAGAGCAAGTCATATTTAAGTAAGTAGTGCCATAAGTATTCGAAACTAGTTTATTTTCAACCATTTTTAGTTAAGTTATTTACTGGTATCAGCTTCAGAGCGTAGCAATGTAGGTCGAAATTTATGGTATCATCCGACTTGGCATTAGTTTTGACGAGCTCGAAAGGCAAAACCTCTACCAATATTTAAACTTTATGGCATTTTGTTTATTCCTTCTGCTTTGGTACTTGCATCGTGTAAAAGAAGTGTTGGAGCGTAGACGAAAGGTTAATTGTAAGAAACTCCAGCGCTCTTTATGCCATGGCCTAAAGCTATCAATTCTAGTGCTTAATGACCAGGTTGACTCAAAATAAACTTTCCTTGGACCGTTGATGATAGGGTTACCTGCAGTGTCTTTCAAAAATTTAGCAGTTTCAATTGCACGCATCAAATACTCTTCAATCTCATTGAACTTTCCAAGTCAAAAGGTGTATTTCCCAAAATTGCTCCTTGACTTCATTATGTCAAATAAATCTGCCATCAAAAGGATGAACTCGCTGCCTTGTTATTTTTAGACCCTGCAACCTGAATATTTTGTAGTAATTTTATTGCTAGTGAAACAGAATGACTCAGATTTTATAAAATATACCAGCTGAAATAATCCTTACAAGGCAACAGATTTGATTTTTTACTTTCATGGATACTAATGGGGCGTTTCTAGCTTCATGATGTTACACCCAAGTTTTTCAATCCTGCTGATACTCTTTTGAGGCCTCATGAAAATAACTGTAGACATCTGGGCCCTTCTCTGTAAGCAGGTTAATAGTTTTATACATTAACTAGTTAAAGATGTCTTGATTTGAATTAGTTGTTAACATGTATGCAATGGAGATATGGTCTTTAGAACCTGCATACCATGACAGGAAAAATGTTAGTGACAACTTTATCATGCACCTTACCCTTAAAAGTGCAACAGTCACCATTTCCAGCAATTTTGGACTGCCTTTTTCTCATCTGAGTTGTTTTTGAGTTGATATTTCATCAACAAGCAAAGCTAACTTTTTTGAGGATCCTGATTCACATACAATATTTACTGACTATAATCTTATAATTAGTGGATGCAGCAAGTATAAGGACTTTCAAGCAATTTCTGAGCCTTTGGGCTGAGGAAATGGAATGAAATGGAGAAATGCTATACTTTCCTGAGATCACTTGAAGAAAGAAAATTTGTTGCAATTGTCTGTCTCACTCTGAAATAGTTCCTTAGCCATGTGATGAAAGTTTTTTATGATTGATTTTTCATTTTTTTAGACAACAGGTTCAGTTTTTAAGCATCAAAATGAGTTTTTTACTGGCTTTATCCTTTTTGAAGTTTCTTTTTCTTATGACTGCTTTTAATTAATTTTGTAGGTGAAATATTGGAGGCATATTTCTGATCTACTTGTATATGTTCTGGATGCAAAGCAGTATTTCTTGGAGGGATTGAATTAGACTCTTTGGTAGGAATTATTTCTTTAGAACTTTTTGAGAAGTTGTGACAAACTGACTACAGGCTTATTTCTGAATACAGAAATAAGGACAGTTATATTCATTAGAAATGAAGCAGCTCTCACAAACTTATTGGGATGCAGATGGATGCAATTTGTTGAGATACTTTGCTGTAAGCCACTTGGCTTACAATTCCTATTTTTGGACTGGAAACCTGTTATATAAACATTGAATCAAAAGTTCATTATAATTTCATTACTACCTATTGAGTAGAAGAGAGTTCATATATTGTGGAATTCTTGTAAGCCTGTTATACAAACATTGACTCAAATGTTCATTTTAATTCCATTACAGCCTTCTAAGCAGGTGTTTCATGGAGGAGCTCAGCTCCCCTTCTCTATGGAGAATCCATTAGGCTAGAAAAGTTCTTAAGTATGCACTTGCGAAAAGAGGATAGAGAAAAGGTACGCTCCTATCAATAGAAGAAGAGTACTACAACCCTATGTAATTCTTCTCCTTCTTTTTAATACAGCGTAGAATGAAAATTGTTCCCAAACCACTGCTTTTAAGCGTAAGAGTGTTCTTTTACCTTGGAATTCATGTTGTTAGTGATAATCTTTGTGTGAAAAGCATAAATTGTTGACTTTGATTACATTTGCAAGGACAAGGTCCTTTCAGGAGAGTTGTTATCTTGGCGAAGCTCTTGTTGAATGTCTGGCCAAAGCAGTTTAACTAGTAATACTTATATGACTTTGGAGAATATAAGAAAATGTATGGGCAACATGCAGTTACGTTCGAGGGATCTTCCTAGTAACGTTTATGGGCCTAGAAACCTTTCCACCAAACGCGGGCCAGGGCGACTCCTTTTTACAAAAAGCTGAAGGCTTAAAGTCATATAAATGTGCGCATATTTTAAAATAGCACTTTAGAAATGAAAGTTTTATCTCATAGGTGGGTTATGCCCTGCTCAATAACAGGCCTACTTACTGGCGATATGAGTTTTATCTCTGTAGAGAACGCAACTCTCTCTTTGAAATTCAGCGACTATCACAGCTGAATCCATCATAAAAGACTTCTATTTCTATTGTTCAAGCAGTATTCTGCGAAGTTTTGATAAAAGAAAATGAAGCTATTAAAAACGATTTCAATTTACTTTGCTGCAGTAACTACTCTGAAGACTTTCTGCTATTCTCATCAAAGAAAGCGATTTTCTGACAGCATAGGACAGTAATGTAAACTGACCTTAAATTAAAACAGGCTTGTGCCCACTTTTTTGTGTTTTTCTTATCGACATAGTAGCTAAAATTTTGCGCCCTTTATCAAAACAAAACATAGAAGCGGATATATTATTGACAAACGAAGAACGGAACTACGTAGGCAACATATTAATGAATCAAAGTAGTCAGTCTGTGTTGATAGAAATCAGTGGGTTCTTCTGTTTTTCGTAAGAGTTCACCTAAAGTGGGCTAGCCCGCCTAGGCGAGGTTTCAGCTGCATAGAGGTTAATGTTGAAAAAGCTACTTGTCTTCACATGTGAGCGGGCTAGCCCGCTTGAACAAGATCTCACTTGAAACTGCCGAGATCTCGGCTAGCCAAGATGTAAATTTCCCATGTGAAACTCTGCAGGTGAGCTAGTCCAGTCAACCAGGGTAAAATTGTAAGCAATGCGCATGTGCAATAGACCACGGGTTTGTAAATAGTGGCTTCTATGTTTACATAGACATTCCAATCGCAATTCCCATGTGAAGGTGGGATATAAAACACGTTGGCTGGATGACCTAGTCCTGTTGACCGGGCTAGCCCGCTGCTTGTGAAGGCGGGACATGAAACATCTTGGCTGGATGACCTAGCCCGGTTTAACGGGCTAGCCCACTGCTTGTAAAAAGGCCCTGACCCCAATCTTTAAAGAAGGTGACAAATCTGATAAATCTAATTACCGCCCTATATCAGTCCTACCAGTTATATCCAGATTGTTTGAGAAACTTGTATCTAATAAAATGTACCAATATCTTGACCACAATGGTTTTTACTTAGTCAGACTGGTTTTAGACGTTTACATTCCACGGTAACCTGTCTACTTAAAAATACTGATGATTGGTACACGGGGCTGGATTCTGGTCAGAAGCTCGGTATGGTATTTGTAGATCTAAAAAAGGCCTTTGCTACGGTTGATCATCGCGTTCTCTGTAATAAACTTAAGCTGTATGGCATTCAACAGAAAGAACTCTCCTGGTTCAAATGCTACCTCTCTAATAAAACACAATACAGTAGTGTAGGTGGCTATGACTCTACTATGGGAGAAATTGAATTTGGTGTCCCACAAAGGTCATGCCTTGGACCGCTCTTATTTATAATCTACATTAACAATCTGCCCAAAGCTATTCAGGGTAAAGTATCCATGTACGCTGATGTCGCTAGCTCATGTCATATGTCTAATAATATTTTCAAGCTGGAATCTACAATTAACGAAGATCTAGAGCTATTAGATAATTGGTTAATGGGAAATAAGCTTACATTGAATGTGGCAATGATGAAGTCTATGCTCAATTGACCAAATCACAGCGAAACATTCTCAATACCAATGAGGACTAGCTAAATTTACTAATCCGTGACAGAGATCTGGAATCCGTCGATGCAATCAAATACCTTGGTGTACATGTTGATTACAGTTTAAGTTGAAAAGGTCATTTAAAATCTGTTACCTCCAAGGTGTCTAGAGGAATGGGAATGCTAAAACAAGCTAAATACTATCTCCCTGAAGCCTATCTAAAAACCCTCTATTCGAGTATTGCGGAGCCCAACTTTCGGTACTGCTGCTCTGTTTTTAGAACCTGCGGTGTTACTGAAAAAATCGCCTTCAAAAATTTCAAAACAGAGCGGCTAGAATTGTCACCAACAGCAAATTTGATATTTTCAGCAGACCACACAGAAAGGCTTGGATGGAGAGCCATCGAAGAACTGATTGCCGAAAAATCAAAGACAATTGTCGACAAGTCTCTTCATGGGTTGGCTCCACAGTACTTATGCCACCTTTTCGTTAGAAACTCTGCTGGTGAAGCTTGTCCCCTGCGTAATACGCTTACTGACCTTAAGATACCAACAAAATCTTCCGTGAAAGGGCAAAAATGTTTTTTTGTATTGTGGGGTAAAACTATGGAACAGCCTACCAATAGAAGCTAAAAGAGCACCTACTCTCAGCAACTTCAAAATTTTAAGTTAATTTGCATTTTGCCTCCCTCCTTTCATCTAAAATATTTTACAGTATTTATGGTTCACTATTATGCCTTTTCTTTTCTACTCCCTTTTTCATATGATATTAGTTAACTTCATATGATATTGTAATTAGGAATGTATTTATATCTTCTAGTCGTTACTTTTTTTATACTTTATCATAAATAGAGGGCCCCTTGCAAATCAACGATTGCTGAAGGGTCACCCTCTTTAAATATTTAAAATGAATTGAAAGTTCATGGTTCTAGTTATATTTGCGAAGTAATTTCATCGCTGCTACTACGTATAAAGTTTGCACTTGAAGGATTTTCCATTTTTTACAGAGGGGTTTATACCGAAGAGTAATTGGGCGGGAAAAAGAAATTTCCTGAACGAGGAATGTTGTTCAAGTACACTAAAACAATTTCAAAGTTGGCCATGATGATTCTTTGGGCAGGAAATCATTTCTCTTTGAAACCAGCCCCTCTGTAAATAATGAGTAGTCCCTTATTATATGGCTTATATTGTTCACATTTCACAGAATCGGGCCGCAGCCACTGCAACCTTAACATTACTTGAAACTTCGCGGTATGTGCATGAATTGCCAATAGTCAGAAGATATTGAAAAGACAAGATATAAAACATGACAAATCATCACTTTATACGCTTAAAGTATACGTGGAACTTTATGAAATTGGCCCTTACTTTTATCTAACTTATGTTTTTGCCACTTTTCGAAATGGCCGCCTTGCCTCATTCTGAATCAGTGAGTTAGACATTTAGCGCCTTTGGCGCTTCTATATCATTGGGGCATTATCATTCAAACTAAAAAGAGGCTAGCTCCCAGTTTGAAACTTACATAAAAGAAGGTCAGGGGCGTAACGCCAGTATTTTCCTTTAAACACTGGAAATTACCCTGCGATAGTTACATCTATAAGTTGATAATAGATTGAAAAGAATATCACTCCAGCAGTAGTAATTGGTAGATGAAATGTCGTCTTTGTCAACTATGAAAAATTTCAATTGATTGATACCAAGTTGTAGTTATGCCAAGTATAATTCACGGCAGAGATGAACTAACCGATTTGTCAGAAGCTCCTAGTGCCACTGAAAATGGAGGTACACGAGTCCCCTATGACATATCATAACACAAGAATATTGTAGAAGAGGAACGGGAGAAGGATGGGGGTCTGGGAGCTTGCTCCCAGAAAAATTTGCTCAGAACTACGCCCTCTAGAACGTCAGAAAACGCTGTTTTAGAACATGGTTTGAAGGCTGCTATCGCAATTGATATCTGTTCCCGGAGCAAAATCTAATCCTTTAACTTGAAAACGAAATACAAAGAAGTTATGATGACTCTTGCTTTTGCTGTCGTATAGTCCAACGCTAGAAACATTATTTCACGCTAGTGTGCCGAAAGATGGCTGGTCTACGCCAGAATTTGCACTGAAATTCCGACATCAAGGCTGGTGGATAATAGCAGTGCTACCAAAAAATTTTTAAACATTATTTTATATTTTAAATCGTGTAGAGGCCCCGGAGAAGTTGGGCTATAGTTACTCAGCGCATTAAATTCTTATCTAATAATACAAGCAATCCACTCACCCTTCCAATGATTATGACATTATCCATGTCCGGTGTCGAGTATACAGCAACATCTCTAACCCAGCCACAAACGAAGTGGTTGTAGGATTCCAAACTCCTATAATTTTTAAATTCCTCTTTGGTCAAAGGGCTTGGAGCAAACAACAAGTACTTAACAATATCCGGGTAACAAATCGACGGAAATGTTTCAAAATCTGACAATAGCTCATCTTTCTTTAGATTGTAGGAATCAATGTCACCTACTGATTTTATTTTTTCTAAATACCGTTTTCTAGAATCATTCTCCAAGCTGTGAAAAAAATTGTTTCTGAATACCGGTAACGCCATCTTACAATTCGCAGTTGTCCTCCAAGATGGCCGCCACGCATAGTTACGCAATAATTATGACGTCAGCGAAAACACCCTATAGTTATTTATGTGGCGAGCATTCCTTCCTTCGGGTTTTAATTTTTCAAAAGTTACAAGAGAGAGTTCGTTTCCTCATTGGGACTTTTCAAGTAAACAATGGTTAATAGGTCCTAATTGGCCACTCTTGTGGCCAATTAGACGCATCCTATCACATGTAACATGTAAAAGCATCTGGATATAAATTTGGGTTAACCTTTAGGTCACTATCCGACGTTTTCATACTCTGATGAGTGTCCGACGAAAAAAACTGTCAGTATGTGAAAAGAACGTTGGCGCTTTTTCGTGCTATACTGTACTGGAATGACATTAAAAGCTCTTGCGAATAAAAGTGAGGAATTTTTTATTATTCATGCTATGCATAATTCTCTCTGTGATGGGTTCTACATTATTCCTAGAGGGCTCCTAAGATAAGGCATATGTAAACGTACATTTTGGGACAGTCTATAAAAAAACACTAAGCTAAGTCTTTTCGTGGACCCACAAAGGTATGAAAAAATTTGCTATGGCTCATCTAAACATCGACCGCTTCCATTGTGCAGATACTTTGTGACTGCTCCCTTTTCGCAATGAACTGAAAGTATAAAAGTGAAATGGCAACCTTTTCTGAGAATATGCACTCATAACCGTATCAAAATCTTGTTTTAAATAAGTAGATGCAGCATTTGCCATTTGTGAGGATAGTTTGAATCACAGCTTTGCAACAGGATTTAGTTCGTTGACTACCTCTCTTTCGACGAATTTTCTATGGAGTGCCTACGAAAGCCTCACAGTCTAATGTTGCAATTGATTTGCTCTGTTCTTTCTTTTTTGCTTTTGTAAACTTGTTCTGCTGTAGTTCATTTGCCTGTTTAAGTCAGTTCTCTTGGCCCTTTATAGTACAGACAAAGACAAAATTTTCCTCTCTACTTGCTTATCGTAATGAGAGACTTCTGAATGGGAAATCTTAGTTCCCAATTAACTGAAGCTTTGTTGCTTTGTTTACAGTGAGTTGAATTGAATGGCCATTCAAATCTGACTTTGGTACTTTTCTTTCTCTTCCGGTAGGACTCCTTACAAATACAGAAGTTTGTTGAGGAAAATGCCTTTTAGTGATGCCAGCTCCTAAGACGTCATTTTTATGATCCAATGTTCCTAATAGTGCGTTTAGAATTCACAAGGTGCTCCTCAGTACCTGCTTTTCAATAGAAGTTTCATGGCAAATGGGAATCCCCCTGAGATTCGTTTATTGTAAGTAGTAAGTACGTACTATATTACCCGTTACTTTGCAGTAACGAGTTGGGATTTTCTTCTTATAAAAATGAATAAAATCATTAGATATTTTCTGTGGCACTCTAATTACTATAGTTTTATGCACTTTCAACAACTAAGTTAACTATATGCTTGTGCTTTTGACCCGGAAAAAACCTCAATAGTTGTTGATACTGACGGCTGCCCTGATTTCAGGATACATACTTGGCCCACTTTCTAATAATTTATTCAGCTGTCAGCCACAGGGCCAACAAAAACAATGAATGGGATTCTGCCATACCCAGTGTGCTTGGAACTAAGAAACATTAGAAAGACATTGGAGCACATGGTTTGGCTGGTGTGGGCTATTATCATGCGTAAACAAATGAACAATAACTTCATATGAGTGAAGCCGGTCACCGTTCTCTTTGGCACTGAAAGTATGCTTCACTTATAATATTTCATGGCAAATTAACACACTAGGTTCCAATTTACTCTAAATATCTGTACCAAACTATAGAAATGCACAGGAATAGTAGGTTTTACGTTGAAAAAACCAGGGGAAGAACACTCACACATCACAGCTTCTTGAGATCTCATTCGTCGTGATGGTTATAAATATATGTAGTGGAGATAAATAGCATAATTTTCATATTCCTTAGCTAGGTTCACGCTTTCTTTGTTTGCAAATATCGTCACGAAGCAAAATTCTTGTATTCTGTTATTAGCACACAATAGGATGCCCCCATCTTTAATTTGTGTACTCAACAACGAGAATGCTTCAGCCAATCAAAATCGCGGATCAGTGAAGTGACCGCTAAACGCGAGAGCTCGCTACTCGCCATCTTTGAAGTTGGAAAACAGTCGAAGTTAGTGAAGTGGTAAATTTTTAACATTGATTTTTACATCATATGTAGAGGGAATTGCTTGGAAAGTTTTCGTCCAAAGCAGGGAAGAGTCTTCCGAACAGATTTCTGTCCAAAGCGCATGATTTTGTTTGAAAGGTAAGGAGAAAACTGAATTCTCGTTTTGTTTCAGAGGAGTGGCCGAAGCTTGCCTGCGTTTGACATGATTAAATAGGCTTCGTTTTTACCCTTTCATTGCTGTTTCCCATGGTATAATAACTTAGTAGGTTAAGCAGCCGTGCTAGATAATGAAAGAGCTACATAATTATCAGTTTTCTTTTGTATTTACGAGAGATATGTTGCTTTTCAGGGCACGAAAGGTGAACGAAGGCCCATAGAGCATTCAAAGTCTACGAAACGGTTATGGAGGTTAGCTTCCCCGCCATCAATCGAATCCACATCATTAAAATTAAATAGCGAGCCACTGCACCGTTTTTGGACGCGTTAATGTGTTTCTTGGCTTTTTAGGTGTTTTAGTTGGACATAGGTGTTTAACTATAGTGAACGTTTGTGCGCATCTCTCAGTTCTCAAGATTGATTCTCCTTGGCGCCTACCAGGTTGTCGAAATTTCGGTTACACGTAATTGCTAAATTAAGTCACGATTACCGGTTTCAGTTAACTTTTCGATAGAAGGCATTGTTGGAGTAGGGGCTGGGCTTACTTATAGTTCAAATGTGTACGCTTCTGGTTGAAAATTTGAAGTTCTGGCGACGGTAGTGGTAAGTGCTGGGCAAAACATCACGCAGTATGAACGAGTCAGTTGCCCATTTTGAGAACGCTTGTGAAGACCAAAAACTTGTTGTAACTACTCATCTCATGTCAATTTGACTTTAACGCTCTTAAACACAGATATATTGAGGCTTGTCATAAACCAGTACCTTGAAAATGGAGGAATTCGATGTTGCAGAAGCACTGAAGAAAATTCGGGGCCAGAAAGCACCATATGAATGTCCAGTTTGCTTCAAATCATACCAGAGTTATAGTGGAATTTCTTATCATATTACAAAGGCAGATCATAGTAATCAGAGCTATCAATTTGAGAAGAAAAATGGTGAGGTTCAAATGGCATTTGAAGGTTTTAGTCCGATTGAGAGCGAAAGTGGTGAACTTTCCCCAAGTGTTTATCCTATGGTGGAATCCCCATTGATACGTGCACCAAGTGTAAGGCGACAACCACTGACATATGCAGAAGCACAGAAAATGGTGGAATTTGATCTGAAAGGCGACATATATAGGTTTTTGATGACAGAGCCATTGGATATAGAGATAAAGGAAGAAGAAGCAAGAGAAGAAGAAGAGCCAAAATCCCCTCTGAAAGTAAAACCAATTTGCACTCCTAGAAACAAAAGGCCAAAATTTACTAAAAGAAAAGGTGCATATAGTGTGAAGAAAAACCCAAGCAAAAGTAAGTGTAAAGATAGCCCAAAGAAAGTAAATTTGCCTATGCCACAAGTCAAGGAAATTGAGCCAGTATTATTGGATGAAGTAGAGGAAAGAGGTGCATATTACAGGTATGTTGAGAAGTCCAAGGATGAATTGGATGAAGAAGTAGAATATGACATGGATGAAGAAGATTATGCATGGCTAGAGCTAATAAATGAAGAGCGAAAAAGAGAGCAATTTTCAATTGTTTCAATGGAGGTCTTTGAGTTATTGATGGACAGACTTGAGAAAGAATCACATTTTGAAACACAAACAATAAATGGTGATCCTTATAATTTCATTGATGAAGATGCTGTTTGTTGTATTTGTAATGATGGTGAATGTAGCAACAGTAATGTCATCCTATTCTGTGATATGTGCAACTTAGCTGTACACCAAGAATGCTATGGTGTGCCATATATTCCAGAGGGACAATGGTTGTGCAGAAAATGTCTCCAGTCACCTTCTAAGCCAGTAGATTGTGTTTTATGTCCAAACAAAAATGGAGCATTCAAACAAACAGATGATGGACGGTGGGCTCATGTCACATGTGCTCTCTGGATTCCAGAAGTTTGCTTTGCAAATACTGTCTTCCTAGAGCCGATAGATTCAATTCAGAATATCCCACCAGCTCGATGGAAACTTCTCTGCTATGTTTGCAAGAAACGAGAAGGGGCATGTATTCAATGTTTTAAAACAAACTGTTATGTTGCATTTCATGTTACCTGTGCACAGCAAGCTGGACTTCACATGAAAATGGAACCAGTGAGAAATGAAAATGGCCAACCAGGTATAAAGAAGAATGCATTCTGTGACCAGCACACACCAAATTATGGAGATGCCACTCCTGGCCCAAGTGATGATGACAGCATTGCATCAACTGACAGTAAAATTTCAAGTAAAAAGAGGCCAATGACACCAGCAGCAAAGCTTCAGGAAGCAAAGAAGAAAATAGTTGAGGAGAAAAAAGTGAAGATGCCTGTTGTTCATATTCCATTTATTCCACCTCACAGGTATGTATGATTGTATTTTATTACAAAAATAAATATTGCTATTTACTTTCAAGTAATCTCTCAGTGGTGGAGGGGAAACTAGAGGAACAATTTTAGTTGTAGCAATACACTTTTTTATAAAAATACCCTATTCTATTTTTTGATGGGCCTCTGTGCTCTTAAATATTGTTGGTTGTGAGCTGTAGATTACTCTTTAATTATTTATATTTATCAAGATGCAACTTTACCTGAAAATCAAAGGAATGTATTTAGCTCTTTGTTGATGTTTTACTGCTTCATAAGGCAAAACAAAAATGGAACATACTGCCAAATAATTTTATCAGTATTGCAAAAGTTGATCTAAAAGCAGTATTAACTTATAGGAAAGTCTTGATGCAGCTTTAACTTTGCATTATTCTTAAAGTATTCTTAATTCTTGATTAAAGAGTATATGTATTGCTAAAACTTTGCTCTATGATTTTTCCATATTACATAGGTATTTCCCAGAATAGTGTTTGACTGTTGTTGTGTATTTGATTAGCAAATACAAATTTGCAGATGAAACAGATTTTTGGCATCCAGTATCACATTTATCATATATTGTCATTAGTATCCTTGTTTAAGTATTTTGCCTTTTGCTTACAGCTTCATCACTATACTTTTGTAGATTTACCCTTCAAGTGTTCTTTTTAGGCTATCCAAAATTGTCAACCGAGTTGCAATTGCAAAGAAAGCGCATTTTATCCAAAGGCTTCAGGGCTACTGGATGTTGAAAAGACAGTCAAGAAATGGTGTCCCTCTTCTTAGAAGACTACAAGCAAACACTGGTGGCACAAGTAAAGGTCAAAATGATGAGGTATGATTAGTCTTTAATTTCTGTTATAATTAGTTGAGCCAAAGTCATACACTAGAGTTTTGTCCACATGTACACTTATTGCACAAGTTTGACTTTATGCATACTGCTACAGGTATACTAATTTCAGGTATACCTGAATTTAGTGTAGGTCTGGTATTTACAATGCATTTATACCATAAAGACTCACTTAAGCCCCCTCCTTTGATTAAGCCCCCTTGAAGTAAGCCCCCATGCCCTTGAATAAGCCCCCATGGGGTTATCTAGGCTTGGTATAATACAGCTCAAAAGCAATGAAAGAAATGATTTAGCTATTGGTCTGCTCATTTGTGCTACCATTTGATGCAAATTGATTCAAATGTAAATATGTAAATAGAGATGGAATAAAGGAAGAGACATTTGAATCAAAATAATTAGAGTTTTTGTCTTTTCTAACAGCCTCTTATATTGAATATTAATATTTTCTCACTATTTACCATGTGGTAAACCTCTGGATCTATAGATTTAAGTAAGCCTTCCCTTTGATTAAGCCCCCCTTGAGTAAATCCCCCACCCTAAAAATCACTTCTGATAAGGAAGCTTCCCAGGGCTTAATCTAGTCTTTTTGGTACTTTCTAAGGGAGTATTACAGGAAGAACAAATTTTATTAAAGAGAGAATCCCTTCTTCCTTGTAGAGAATGTGCATTCAAATAGAATACTTTACTTTTATTTGAAAGTTTACTTTTCTTTTGAAGATTGAGATTTCAGACCAAGCAAAGGCTTTGAAGGAGCAATTACGGTATTGGCAGCAACTTAGACATGATCTTGAGCGTGCAAGGCTCCTTATTGAACTGATTAGGAAAAGGGAAAAAATGAAAAAAGAGCATGTAAGTTGTGTAGAGAAATCTTTATTTCAGCCAAATAAGTACATTAAGTATTATCAGTAGCCATTTGGCTTCTAGCTAAAAAGTAAAAATCTGGGGTTTCAATCTCAGTTTACCTGGGGGCTGCTGGAAGCAATTCCTTGGTGTAGCCAGCCTGCTTTAGGAATTCCATAGAAAACTATGAAGATATCCTGAACTGTCCTTATTAGCAATTTTACTGAGTTCTTCTTAGCATGAAGTGATAATGCAGTGCATGATGCTAGTTCTACTTTACCTGGCGCTGACATGAGTAAAGAGCAAATTCTGGCTGAATGGCCTATTGAAGGTCCACTCCACTTGTAGGCCACACAAATGTTGTGCTTTCTATCCAAGTGGGGGCCACAGCATATCCCACTGTTAGCCACAAGTGGACCACAGACTGTGATTTGACACCCCTGGTGTAAATTGATTATAGCTTGAGATTGTCAAAGTCAAAAGTTTTTGTTTGGAAAGTTGTCAGCAGTAGGTATTGCAAAGTAAATACTTCATTCCAAATGCCTTTGTTTTAACACATTTGTATTAATAAAGTAGTTTGAATGTTATGTTTATTTCCTAGTACAAGCTTAAACAGCAATGCGTAACTCTTCAGCTGCAACCATTAAAGATACTTATGCACAGAACACTTGATCAACTCCAAGCAAAGGATACCTCTGATATTTTTGCAGAACCAGTGCAGCCAGAAGATGTAAGTGCTCTAAAGAGTTCACTTGTTTATTTATGAAGAATAAGTAGAGTTATGTTTTAGACTTAAAGATGCTCATTGTCTATTACAGGCCTTGCCATGAGCAAAATACTGCTCATGCAGTAATTAGCATATGCAAATGGTTTTGCATGTGCAATTGATCCAATAAATATTTTACTTACAAATATAAGACAGAAAAGTAGTTTTGTTCTTCACTTGTTCATAAAAATGTACCATGGTATTTGGCATGAAATCCAGGTTAGTAAATGTGTTTTTTTAAAATGATAGAGTCTAGCTGACTCTGTCAATATTCATTTGTACAGCAACACTTATTAACCTGCATTTCATGTTAAATGCCATGGTAATTGCAAATTGTTGACAAAACCACTCTTTGGTTTTTGGGCAATATCTTGGCTTCCAATCATCGAAGAAGGAAACAAAGTTAAGTCCAATAATTGTCTCAATGGCAGCAAGGGGATAATATCATTCCAATAAGGTAAAGCCCTTATAGATGGCTTGAAGTCAGTGACTAAGTTGTCCTTAGTAGGAACACAATTTCTCCAATCTTTAAAGTGCTAGTATCTTCCAATAATGTTACCTTGCCTTTATAAAGCATTTACATGTTTACTCTGAGTTCATTTTGAAACACATTGAGTTTGTTATGTGGTGTCATTGGCTATTTACTAGAACTGATATTTGGCAGCTTTCAATGGTTAAACATGCAAATTATGAATTCATATATGTTTCATTCATTAATTGTAGGATCTATGTGTCCTGTAGCATTAACTGTAATATCAAATTTGTTTCTATGGTATTTTGCAGGCACCAGATTACAATGAATTTATTGATATTCCTATGGACTTCTCCACAATGAGGCAAAAACTTGAAAATCATGAATATCAGAACTTTGATCAATTTGAAACTGATTTTGATTTGATGGTTGACAATTGCATGACATACAATGCAGAAGATACAATCTTTTACAAGGCAGCTGTTCGCTTAAGACACCTTGGTAAGCCAATTCTTAGGCATGCTAGAAAGACAATGAAGAAGGCTGGGATAGATCCAGAGACAGGCTTACATGCTTCAAGACCATTGACCATGTCAGAAAGTGCTTTATCTGAAGAAGGTATATCAAGAGTCTTTAAAAAGTTATTTGAAGACTCTCTCACAAGTCTTTGAACTTTAACATTTTTTTAAAATTGAGAGAATTATGAGTGACTCCTTTTCCTTTGCTTTGGTTTTTTCAAATGGAGTTTTAAGGGATAAGAATTGCCTTTTTTATCTACAAATGAAGTCTAAACGATGTTGTGCTCTATCAATTCACTAAACTTTCTCTCATTTGTTACAGGTGCTCATTAATTTATTATGCAAATTGTTTATATCCAGATATATTTCCACAACTTTAATTTTCAATTTTGCTTTGCACTTTTTCCTGTTTGGTATTTGATTTCTCATTCACAAAATCAACAACATCCAGATAAGTTATGTTAGTCTTTGAATCAGAGTACCTTGTGCTGCATCAAATGCCTGTAGGCTTCAGTTTAGATTACAATACAGGTTTCCTCAAAAATATCACTAGTGTGTGAGTCAAGATATAAATTTCATATGTATTTTACTGGCCTAGAGCTTCAATTTCTATGCCAAGCAGTACAACATTTCAATTACCTTCCCAAAGAGATGATGTGAGGCTTCTAACAGAAAGACCAGCACTAAATCTGAGTTGCAGCATTTGTTGTATTAACTGGTTATTCTTACTTTAAGATGGAACTTCCAATGAAGCAGCTGAACAAACACCTGAAGAGAAATTAGCAGATTTGCAGGAGAAGTTAGAATTAGCAGCAACAATTAAAAGTCCAGGTAAAGGTCATTTTATTTTAACTATGCAATGTCACTAGTTTGAAAAAATTGAAATTGGACAGTTGGAAATCCCTTTTAAATCCTACCTACACACACACACACACACACACACAC
>OLMO02000003.1:5689533-5712872 GCA_900291935.2 Cassiopea xamachana | reverse complement strand
TATATATATATATATATATATATGTATATGTATATATGTATATGTATATATATATATATAGGTAGTATAGAGTTATAACATTTTTCAATTGAACCCAACACTGTCACTAGATTGAAATATTTGAATATAGAGAGTTTTCTCCCTTTAAAATCCTATATATACACAGTAAAGAGCTCTATCATTTTTTGATTGAACTATATAATGCCACTAGTTTGAAATATTTGAATATAAAGAGTTTTATATCCTTGTTGAATCCAATATATAGATATCCCAATCACTTTTTCTCTCAAGTTTCCCCTAGAAGGTAGATACCACTGGATATTGGAAACCTATAGCAAGTGGATACAATTTTGAATCAAATACACTTTTGGTTCTGGTGGCTTTCTTTTAGTTCTTAATCCACACATCATATTCTCATTACTTTATTATTTTTGTTTTTTTAGCTTCTAGAATTGGAAAACAGAAAATGTTGAGAAAGGAGATTGCGAAAATGAAGAGACTGATGAGAAAGAAGGTATACTTGCTATTGAAGCAGAATAACGTATCAAATATTTGTTAAACATATGGGGAGACTTTTGCCTGCTAGTGTTTGCTAGCATACAGTACGAAAAGTTTACATCATTTTGCAATGTCATCTTTTTCACTTGATATCTCTTACAGAAGCATAATGATGAGCCCATCAAAGATTGTAATTTTAAAACAGCTTTCATTCCAAATTTCATTTCGTTCATATAATGAAGATATGTGTCTTTTACAGAATCAGACTAGTGTATCATCGATGGAATCTCCTGGTAAATATAAATGTTTGCAGTTGTAATATTATCCAAGCTTCATCTTTAGATCTCATGATATGATATACTATTGTTTATATACTATTCTACCCTCTAGCTGAATATACGTTATTTTTGATAAATTAAAGTATGCTAAAGTGAATGCAATAGATGCACACATGAATCTAGTGCGATGATGTCTTCCAGGGGATCATATCTTCAATTTTATGTTTACAATCAGCTCTTTAAGTTGTCCCCAATAGTCAGGAGCTCTCTTGTATTAATTAGAATATTATTCAAAGGTTTTGTCAATAGGAGGTTGAAAAAGATATTCCTATTTATTTTTGTAGCAGATATCTGCATCCTAGATGATAAAAGTGCTAGTTAGTTTTGAAAATGATCATGGTTTAACTTTACGACTGCTCATTTGCTGCATTTTTCGCCTGGGAAAGTACACTAAGCAATTAGACAAGGATGGGGAATATAGTACTCCACTGCACCAGTGTTTTGGGGTCTCCAGAGAAAAAAAGCAGAAGAAAAGAAAAAATGACAGAAAGAAGGGATGGAAGAAAGGAATGGAAAAGGAGGAAAGGAGAGAGGGAGAAGAGAGAAAACAGTATAGAATTTTACAGTCTCCATATTCTCCATTATTATCATTATTTTCTACGGTCCCAGAATATAAAGTATCTTTCCACCCTTGCACTTAAACAATCATTTCGCAAAGGGAACATGCACACTAATCTCAGAGGTCTCAGGGAAGAGAACTTTTTTGAATGGTGGTGTTAAGTTTCAATAAATTGTTTTGAAGTTATGGTTATTGATCGATTCACAGCCTGGCAATGATCTTAGGAGTCATTCAAAAGGCATGTAACCATTAGGGGCTGTGTCCATATTTTTAGGTATGTCGTCATCGTATGTGTACAGGAGTCTTTCAAAAATTTTTTGTAGTAAACAGAGGATATTCACCCCAGAGGGTGACAGGCAGTTACTTGCATCGTTGGGATTATGGTGTTCCTCTTTTCCTAGCCAGAACAACCCCATATAGTTAATACTGTATCCAGTTTCTCCCATGCAATCACTGACGTATCTACTTCATTTCAACTGGTCTATCGCAACATTTTCATTAGTACAACAACGTTGAGCACTGTGTTAGATGTTTTGGTTTTTCTTTGCATTTCATGGGAAAGTTTTTTCCATGTCTTCTTTGCACTTGCCTGTTAATGTAGGGTTCATATTGAACCTGGAAAACCTGGAAAATGAGCCATTTTTGCAAAAAGTCAGGGAAAACCTGGCCTAGTCAGTGAAAACAAGCTGCTTAGTCCACATATCCTTTTCATAAACTCATTCATGGTTATTTACAATAAGGTTGCTGTCAGTAAATGTGAACTTCATCATTTTGTACAATTAGATCGGTAATACATATATACTTGTTATATATGTATTACCGATCTAATTAGGCTCCATATTTTGTTTACCGATTTTTGTAAATATGTGCAATGGTATCAGGGAAAAAGTGCGTGTTTCTGACTATCAGTCAAGGAAAAGTCAAGGAAACTTGATTCGCATATTGGCTATGAACTCTGTAATATTTTATCAACTTTACATGCATCCTTCCGTTTGTATTTTTCCTTTTCATGATAGTAGAAAAACTGCTTAACCGGGTGCTAATATACACGTTACATCATTACGTTTTTACAGCGATGCCCCTCCCCCTCCCCGGATCCTATTGTAGTTTCATGTAATCGTCATCATGTCTTGAGGGACTTTTGATTTTTATTCTACGGCTTAGTGGGTGCTTAGTTGTTATTGTACGAGAAAGAAGAGAAAAGGCCGCGCAGGAATTCACTCATTGGTTTTTCTTATAATTGGATTTTATTTTTCAGTTCACCAAACAAGTCCGCAAAGAAAGAGGAGTATTTCTCAATCGAGTGAAGAGGATGAGTCAAAGAAGCCAAAAATTGGAAATGATGAAGAAGAGAAAACCAATGAAGTGGAAGAAATGGAAGCAACTAAAGAAAATGAAGACAAAGACGAAGATCAAATGTTGTTGAGAAATCCTTCACCTGGTAGAAATAGGCGGAGCGGAATACTTTTTAATAAGCGAAAATATCGCCCATTTGTTGTCAGCCCACTTGTAAGGGAAGGCGCACATTTGAGTAGTGAGAGTGATGGCGAAAACGGATTGAGGATTAGGTTACGCGTTTGTCAGCCAAATGGGAGACCTTTCCAAGCAAATAGTTACAAGAATTTCAACAGAGATAAAATATTTGAAATTAGCCATGTAAATGCAGTGAGTGGCAAGCTAGATGAGCAATCTAAACAATGCCTCAGAAGTGAAAAAAGGAACAGTATTGATGAGAATCACAAAATCAATGGGAAAATTGACATTCATTCGGAAACCGATTCGGATTTCATAAATGAAAACCCAAAATCGGTTGAAAGTTTAGACGGTGCATTTGATGAGAGTGGACGAATAGCTTACAGTGGTGAAGCCACTACGAGGAAGAGAACGTATACGAGCAGTTCAGCGAATTCAGATTCGGAGAGTGTGTCAAGGCGTACAGGAGTCGTGCCTGGTCGTAGAAGAGGAAGGCGTGCTTCAAAGAAATCTTTTTCCGATGAATTTACAGATTTGGACAATATTGAAGGGATCAAATGTGGTATATATTGGACTGGTCCTGATGACAATCAGAATGGTAACTTGCACGATCCTAAAAGGCATCCAGTAGACTTTCTTCCTTTGGATTTAGTTTGGGCTAAGTGCAGAGGCTATCCATCTTATCCTGCAATGGTTAGTATTTCTAGTGCAAGCCAACTATTGGACAAATGTTCGTATGGTTTACACACTCAAATCTTTCGCATTAGCATCGTAGATTTATAATGCTCTAATAAATATCTTGCCTTGAAAAGTATGTAGCCTACGCTAATGTGTTGCCAGATATGGAATGAAAAGCATAAACATTATAGATTAGTTGTTCCACAACTTTTCAAATTTATTTACAAGGCATCCCCCTCAACTTACGTTTTTTTATGAGATCACCTTGTGGGGATAAATATAGGTTACAATAAATATACTCTCACGAAAAGTGAGCATGAACAAAAATAGTATTAAAACAATGTGTTGAGCATTACACGTTTTTTTATAAGAAAAAAGTTTATAAGAAAATGAGGTTTAAATGTTCAAAATCTTAAGAAAATCGTAAGAAAGTCACGAGGCTCATTTTCCATAATTTAGTGTCTTTATTGGCCAAAAATCGATATTTCGTCATTATTGCATTCAAAATGTTGAAGATGGAATTCAATTTCAAGTATACAATATTAATAACGACATTGCAAACTATTTTGGCTAGTTTATTTTAGTAAAAGTTAGGAAAAATCTCAGGCTCAATTTCGGGAAAAGTTAAGATAATTGAGGCTCAGGCAAAATTATGGTTTTCTTGTAAAAAAAGACGTGTATTCGATTATAAAATGTTCCTCACGCGGCCGCCCTGAAATCATTCCTGACCCCTGTTTAGGAACCACCGTTCTAGATGGTAGTGGAGTAAGACAAGTAAACGAGGGGCAAAATAGTAAGTTACAAGGATACTTGTTACAACTTGTTGCCATGTCTCAAAATTTACTCGACGTTAAGTATTTTGCTATACTGTTTTAGGACCTTCCACAGAAAGATATCAACAACTTTTTAGTTGCTTTTTATTCAGGTCCTACTCGAATAGTAAAATGCAGGTATCGCTTGGTATTCAAAGAAATTTTTCCATTTCAGTCAATTGATCCAAATATGCCACGTAACGGCTTCATTCACAATGGTGTTCCGATTCCCGTTCCACCATTGGATGTTCTTAAAATGCGGAACCCAGAAGAAGGAGAATCGCAATACCTTGTGCTGTTCTTTGATGCAAGAAGGACTTGGTAAGTGCCATTGTATTTTGATGCTCTGGTATTCGCTAGTTTACTCGTCTGGCTTTAATTAAGCCCACTTTTGTGGCAAGCCATTTGAGCGAATCATACTTTGTCTTTGGAAGTTTTATACCTTCTATAAGAAATTGAATCTGATAAGCATAAATGGACATCCGTTTACCATATTTGAAGAAAACTGCGAAATTACTTTGGCAGACTTTGACGGGCTGGAAATTAAACTTCCGTTTTTATAATTATTTAGTGGGACTTTTTAGGTTTGCAAAGATTTTAATGGATCGACAATAGGATGTCTAAGTTTTGCAGTTTCTCTCAAGGTATAAGAGGTTTTCTATTTCAGTCACTCTGCCATTTTTCTGTAGCCATTTTGACGTTGTTTTTCATGCCAATTTGTGGTTTGCTCAAATCGGCTCACGCTCTTCCACTTTTGTTCTTACACTTTTAGAACAATGTTTTTGTATCATTTTATGCTTTTGGTAAAAATTTATGAAGTTGGGAAGTATTTTGATTGAAGGGTGTTGGACATTTCTTATTAAAATGGCTACAGAGAAATGGTGGCAATACTGAAGTTGTACAACTCGTGCACTATTTCTTTCCATGACGTTTCATGAGTGATGAATCTATGCTTTGTTCAAGATTAGTAAGATCCTTAAACTCAACACTTTTTATAGGCAATGGCTCAGCCGTGGTAAACTCGAACCATTGGGTGTGGATTCGCGTCTTGACAGGTCAAAACTGATCGAAGGACGTAAATCATCGATTCGGAAGTCAGTTCAACAAGCGTATCAGCGTGCCATCTTGCACAAAAAGCGTGTTTTAGGACATTTAAGTGACAATACAGATGAAGACAGTGCCAGTGAAAGTGACGATTACACCTAGCTGTTACAAAATCTTAATTTATTTCGCTACAAGTTCAACTATTAGTTATGGTATTAAAACTGAACTGATTTTTGTCAAGATCTGAATGCTTGTTATGTCCTTGTGAGCATGCTTCCTTTAGTATTTGTCCTCGATGACTGCATCACATCTTTGAAGTTTCTGATCTTTTTATTTTTGATATCGAGCATCGTTAAGCATCAGCAGCAGAGTACTAGTCTGAAAAGCATGCAACCATCAGAGAATTGTTCATAGAAGTTATATTGATGTCAATTTTGCACGTTACATATGCTAGGAAATTCTTGCTTAGTCTATTATTTTGTTGTTGTCATGGTCGTAAGTAGTAGTTAGGCAACTACAATGCTTTCCAAAATAGTTGGAACGTATTGCCATGTTTCAGCATTTTCCTTCCACTTCCTCCCCCCCCTACCCCAGTCAATGTTGAATTACTGCTTAGTTTCTGACAGATCACTTGCAACTTGCCCAAAATACACCACAGCGATGCCTTACCTTCAAGAAACATTGTTTTGGGGGGGGGGCTATTTATTGCGCCCAAGAGTTGTTTTGATAAAAGGAGTTATGAGGAAGAAATGTTACTCTGGTTATTGCTAATGTCCGTAGTGTTCCAACTGCTTTTGGCAATGACTGCAGTATGTACATGGACAACGCGTGAAAATGCACGAGTGATAGCAATAGATCTCCCTTTGATATTTGCCGGCCTTCCAAAACAGTGATTCGCAATTGGCTGTTATAAATTATGACCTTACCGAATTAGCGTACTATTCCTTGTCTTTCTGTTTATAGTCAGTCTCTTGAGCACATCGTTGTTATTCAATTCTCTCTATTATATGAGTCAGCCCTCGCTATTTGTACTTGAGTTTGTCAAACATATTTTAGGTCTGCTGGTTACTGCCTCCTCATACTTTTAGTGCCTAGATACTAGAACCATAAATTGTTGTCAATGCACTTGTGTGTTTTAAATGTTTCTTTCATGGTTCTTGGGTACTTTTACACTATTGTTTTCAACTGACATAAATGAAATTGGTTTTTATGTAAGAATTTTAAGCTACTTGGCAATCCTCCCTATCCCTAGCAACCTTTTTCATTTATTATTCCTTATTCTGTCTCTACTTACGCATGCCCTTTCGTTGGGTACCGTCAGAGAGACATCCCACAAGTTTTCAGCTTGTCATAGAGCATGGCTAATTAACTTTATTGTTATGCATAGCATTACAAATGAGATTTTTACCCGACTGAAGTTTAAATTCAGTAGTATTTTTAGATTTTAATGTGTATAGTCTTTGAGATGTTCATGATACACATGCTATTGGATTCCCAATTTAGATGCAAGAATAAATGTACATTCTAATTTCCTTCTCATTTGATTTTCTTGACTAATATTTTTAAAAATCTCTCTTTAAGTGTTGAATGTTCTGTTTACATGTGCTGTGTGCATTCTATGTTTTGCTCGAGTGTGTTGATAACGAACGTTTCATTACTTAGTAGCTTTACTCATGAACACTGGAACGATAGTGGGACAAGGGGGACGAAAATGAGCAAAAAGGCACCGACTAGCATAAGCACCTCTTTTTGACTCAAGGCATCTCTGGGACATTTTCGTTCCATCCTTTAACTTGGGCTATATTTCTCGCATTCATTTAAATATATTTCTGTCCTAATCATGTATTGTTTACTTGATCTCCGTTGTATAATGTCAGTGTCTGAAAAGAATTGTTTCTTTTCCTACCCCTGCTCCCCCAAATGAGAAGCAGGAGGGGCGCTTGCTCCCCTCTGCCCCCCTTTCAGGCGTCCATAGTTTTTATTTATGTGCGCAGGCGTGTAGCTTACTTAAATTGTATCTCTCAAAGACATAGAACATTTAGGCCTCCCATACGGCATAAAATACTAGAAAAGCATAAAATTTCAGATTAAGCATAAATTGTCTTAGAGTAGTAAATAGTATAATGACTGAGCATAAAGTAGCATAAAGTTTCACAAATGTTTGGATTACAGAAATGTTTTTCTCGGTATGTTTTACTCTCAGGTGCTAAATAAACGTCTCCCACCCCGCTTATTAATTTTCCGATTTTTTTCTAACCTCTCAGACCTTATTAGAACTCCCCGTTCATTAATGTTAAGGAAATTGACTTTTTTTACGAACCCCTCATTTCCTTTCTTTGTTTGTACTATTTACGCCCAATTTTCATAGCAAAATAGTGTACTGCTGTATATATTTTAGTTGTTTGCTTTATGACAACCTGTTATTATTCTTTCCGTCCTTGCATAATCATTTAAAGCCTTTTCTCAAATTCCAACCTCCCCCCGTTTGACTATTCATGTTAATTAAATTTCGGAACTTTTTCCAACCCCCTGTTTATTAGAACCCCCCTTCTATTTACCGGTGTGATGGCCCAGTGGTTAGAGCGTTTGCCTCACAATTGTGGGTTCGAGCCCTGGCCGAGTAATACCAAAGACTTTTAAAATGGAACTCACTGCCTTTTCGTCTGGCGCTCGATAAATGAGAAAGGAGTGGGGAAGTTAAACACAAGGAGCTACAAGTGGACCAGCCCCCCTCCCTGTAGCCTTCACTGCATTCGCAGACGCGTGCCCTAGGGCTACGGAAGCAGAGATAAGCTCCGCCCTATGCGCCATTGGCAGGGGAAGGACTTTTACTTTTTTTTGACCTTTTTTGGCGCATGACAGTAACTTGACGGGATTGTGGCAGAGTAACAACAGCAAAACTATACTTATATGATGTTTAACGTCTTCATATTCACATACAGATCTCAGTTCACATTTTAATACCTGCAAATTTGAAGGATGGCAATGTTGCTCTTGATTAGCATAAAATGTCATGAATTAGATAGCATAGGATTAGGATAATTGGCATAATTTAGAATGAAATTGAAAAAGGTAGAGTAAAATAGCATAAATATAGCGGAGCCATATCATAAAGTAGAGTGAAATATGACGTGAAAGTGACGGCATGATTTCATAAATGAATCCGCTATTTTCGGCTAAGAGGCCAGTGCGCTCTAATAAATTTTCTTTTCATAATTAAACTGTTGAACGCAATTTTCATCAGAAGTCTCGATAACTATGTCACAGGTTAATTTCGCGTTGATTTCAGTCGTGCTTGGTTTTCTTTAGCCCATCGTGCTTTTGAGACGCCGAAGACTCCCAATTTCACAAAAGCGAAATGAAGTTCAACAATTTGCATGAATTGATGCAGTTAGTATTAATCATAATATAATATCAAACTTATTCTCATGATTGCCAGACATTAGGAATGAGAGGGTTTTGCTAAGGCGCATGCGTAGATTCAACAGCAGAGCTAAGTCCAGAGCCAAAGCCATTGAATTAGCCAGAAGTACCTGCAGCGATAGCTGTGCATCAAATGCTACCTGAGAAGTGTGATGTGCCAAGACACCATCTGTTGGGGAGGGAGGCGTATTGACCAACTGACCAACTATTTTATTACAAAAAATAAAAAGGTGACAGAAAATACTGTTGCTAACTCTTGCAGCATGGCTGCCTTTTGACCAAACTTCTTGCAAATTTGAAAACGTTGGGGGGCACAACGCTCTCCTCACTCACCCAATCGGCACATTTCTACCTGAGAACAACCCGAAAGTGCAAACAAAACTTGACAAAAGTGGTATCAAAGTGCTTCACAGAGCACGGACGTTGAAATAAACTGCTGGACCTGGAAAAAACGCAGTTTGTGGCTACTAGATCAAGAACTTTACGAGCTACGTCATTGCAACCGTCGATATCCTATGGAATTCAATAGGACTCTGTAGCGATAACAAAATTTGCTAGAAACCAGTAGCGTAGCGTCAGGGTATTCAAGGTATTCACTGAATACCCTACAATTTTTAGGAAAAGTATAAAAATGCAATGTTAATTGTCAGTGGAATGGCAAATGTAGTTACCTTTCAACCTTTTAGCTCTTCTAAACTCCAACATAGTGAACGCTGAAGCTGCGAAGCTTGAAGAGAGAAAGAAGAACTTCATGTTAAACTTGACTCTGTCACGAATACGTAGTGAATACCCTGGACGGTGTCCAACCAATTACAATGCTCCATTTTAATTAATAAATTCCTCAGTGATTTGCGAAAACAATGGGATTGGACGCAGAACTTTTTCAGCGTCCACTCTCGGTTAGTGATTGAGCAACAGTCAACAGTGGTAGTCTCACTTCCAAATTCATAAAAGCGATCATGTCTGCTGTCTAAAAGGATGTGAAAGTATTTATGGAAGAATTTCAAGAACTCCGTAGTTATGCATTTTTCGGTAAAAAATCAATAAGTCCATTCGTGTGCCAATTCTCTGATAATAGCAATTGTGAAGACTATTGAAGGTAAGTTATTCATTAGCCTAAAGCGCCTTAGGCCAGTTTATTCACTGTATGAATCTCTCGGTTGGCTAGGAAGGACACTATAATGTACATTTTCGCTTACGTGGTGAATGCTAATAGGTTTCAAACAGCTCCCTCGACTTCTCAAATTCATTGGTCTTTTAAAGTTCGAGACATGCGTGTACTGTTCAGTTCATATTTATGACAAAGTCATCTTCTACTTTTTCTTTTAGTAAGTAATGCCGGGGAAAGGCCGTAGGGCCTATAACAAAGCCCCGACAAAGGAAAAACTGAGAAAATGAGTGGAAGTTTATGTAGAAAGGGAGACAAGATCAAGTTTGTTGATGTTAGATTTAATAGATGACAAATTGTAGGATTCAGGGAAAGTAGTGGGTGGCAATGAGTTCCACAGGTGAGAAGTTCTTGGAATGAAAGATGATTTGTGAGATATAGTTCATGGATTAGGTAGTGTAACTTGGAAAGGGTGTGCATAGGTAGAGCTTCTGGTAGTTCGAACACGCCTCACTGGATCAGGAATAATATTCTACTACTTCCGCTGTGATGTGTACTTCCTGTTATCCGATAAAACAACCTTCAATACGGGATGTTTACTAAACAACCTGTTTTGCCATATTTATGCTCAGGCTGAAGGTGGCACACCTAGCCAATAGACGCCACACTCAAAACGCTTCTAGAAACGTATCATATAATACTCAATATCATCAACTTTGATATGAAAATGATTTTTCTTAGATGATATTTCTTTAGTTGATGTAGTGTAGCACAGGGTTTACACAGAACCTAGAAAGCTTGGAATATAAGTCATTTTTACAAAAAGTCAGGGAAAACCTAAAATAGTCAGTCAATTTTCTACAATTTTTATCCAAGTCAGGGAAAACTAATCATTTGTCAGCATATCATTTTCATTAACTATTAGCATGCTTGTTGGCAAAGTCGCTGCTCGAACAGTTTGTTGTCAGTAAATGTGAAATTTATCACCTGACATTGTGAAATAGCAAGTGTATGTGCATTACCTATCTATTAGGCTCCATTTTTTACTTCTTTTGGTAAACATATGAAATGAGGGTCAAGGAAAAGTGGCTGTTATTGATAACCAGTCAGGGAGTTCAGATTCACCTGGTGGGTTTGATTACAAGATGTTATTGGGAGCTACTTTCAATTTTTTTGGCTAAGATGCTATACATGACTTGCATTTAAGTAACTATATGCAAACTTTCTGGGAAATATCAACAACAGTACCCTTGAGTACGAAGATAGTGTTAATAATCTCATTGAAGTATAAAGGAAATGAGGAGCTGGATGCCAATAAATATCTAATTCTTATATTTCTACCTTGAAAATCCCAAGCCGTATGCAATGCGTGATCACCCTGCATTTATAACTTATAATATAGCCTTGGGTCAGAAACTCTGTTACAATAAGCTGTGTTCACACTACGCAAACTAGCCCCGATTCAGCCCACATCTTCCACAACCTTGGCCTGGCCCATAATGGCTCGTGCTAGTGTGGACGTAAAAGGCCTGGGCTCGGCCTAAGCTAGTTTGGCCCAGGTTCTTGACTTGGGCTCAAGCATGGAAAGAGAGAAGATAAGTTGTTTAAGTGTTCGAGTTTAAGAACTTTACATTGATGTAATTTTCATTCTTATTTTCTAGTTCCATGCATTTATTCAGAGATTGTTGAAGCCAAAGTCTAGATTGTTGATGCTAGATGCAATGAGTGAGAAAACTGCTCACTTTCCAGCTATAGTGGTTGCGGTTGTAATAAGGGACTTCCGTCCTTTGATTGCCATAATTAGATATATTGTAATTAATGGGGCTCAGCTTATGCTTAAAGCCTGCTCAAACAATGTTGATTTTTCACTCTACACAGTTCGATTTTTGCCGAGGAATGGTAAGGACAATTGAAGTAAGTTCAAAGTTAATGGAGACTCTTCCCAGTTATCAGGCCAATGGTGCTATCCTAAACTTGTAATAAGGGGGCTGTGTTGTAGGAATTGTATGGACCACGCCTTTGCCAAACGCCCAAATTTTGCATTTATGACAACAATTCACTTGTCACTGCTGTGCATGTCAGAGTATTAAAGATAGAGAAGGTCTTTTACCTCTCTCTTCCTTTGGTAAATAATCTCATAATGTCAACAAAGGGCCTAAACTCCCTTGCGTACCCCTCCACGGCACGTCAGTATCATGCCTCTTTTGAATCTACCGCATTTGTGTCCAGGATCTCTTTGACGCCAAAATTGTTTGTTGTACTTCAAGCAAAATGACGACACAACATTGATGACATCATTATCAAAGGAGAGTACAATTTTGCAATGAATGTGTTTGACATTGCAGAAGGTAGAGAAAAACAGGAAAATGGAGGAAAAGTTAGCAAATACGTAGTAAACTCTTTAAAGATGAGCCTTTGAGGTGATTTAATATGAGGCAGGAATGATACATCATATACAGTAAGTTCTCGATATTGCGAACACCCGATATACCAACCACCTCGATTTTACGAATCGAATCTATGGTATAGCGAATTCTTAGTTTTACGAACCAAATGTTCTCTCCTGCTAACCGAAAATACCTCGATATAAAGAACTCAAAGCACAAAACACCACAGAAAAGCTCCACAGAAAGGAAAATGCCAAAGTTCAAATATCAAAGTTCAAATTGTTTACAAAGCAATTGCGCAGTTGACTTGAAATTAATAAAACTAAAGTAAAAAGATTACAGTTTGTAAAGTGTAGCATTTTTATTATTTGCGAAACTATTTACATAATTTGCTTTACTGTCTTTAACAAGCTGACGCAGAGCAGAAAATGCGGAAAAAATAGCGGAGATAGTGGAACGGTACAAATGTGCTCAAGTAGAGGTAGCAAGCTCTTGCTTCTGGATCCTTTACGTTGTAAGCCCAGCCATTTAAACACACCTTAAAACATTATTTCAAACTTAATACATTTTTATCTTATTTTTCTGAAGCGTCACGGTTTCCAAGACGCCTTTGGGGCCGTTCGATAATTGCTTCACCTTAAAATTGCTACTTTTGAACCATCCCCTCATCGTCACTCTTCGTCAAATTTGTTTGCAAGACCCCCTTGCGTTGTACCATGCTCAGAACAAACACCCCTCTTGATGTACAGCAGCCTCGATACAAAAAAGCTTTTTGAAATAATGAAAAGATAGGGAAGAAGAAAATAAGTCTCATTCCTCGTTATGCAAAACACAAAAACTTAAATTTAACACTAAGCCACTCAAATGCCCTAAACATTTAATGTCCCTCTAAAATCTCCCATGTAAGATTACAAGTTGAGATGGGACAGGAGTGGATAAAAATTAGAAAGCATGTTTTTCTTTCGAAGTCTTTATTTATTTAGGCTGTGTGCTGAGTTTCAGCGTTTCCTCATTATGAAAAACTTCTCAATAAAGCATTTTTATCGTGAAGCCACCGACTTGGCTAAAGTACCTCCCACCCTCCTAATTTACCGTAACAGAGACGTGTGATTACAAAAGACGTGTAGAATACCCCACCCCCAAGGCGTGACGTAATTATTGAACAGCCCCTTTTGAGATCAAAGTCAAAGGTCCTACTTTGGCTAGAAGGTAAAAAGAGCGTCTTGTATCCTTTTTAGGTCAACTAATTAGATAAAATGTGTTTAAGTAAACAACTCTTAAACAGTATTTAGTTTTTGCACAACTATTGCCGAATATCTTCATTTTTCGATTAAACGAGCTCTCGATATTCATTCTCATTTCATTTTCAGATTTCTACTATTGTACATTACGGGCTATTTTTCATTTCAATTAGAGGCTCGTAATAGGGATAGCATGGATCTGAATACAAGCTTCTCAAAGCAAAAACCCTTCACTAGTGTATTCATTTCCGAGCTACTGGGCAGAGTATGGATAGAGTCTGGCTCCAATAATTTGTAAATGTGACTCCAACAACTTGTAGAACATGTTTCTGGTGAAAGCATTGTTGGGGAAAATAGTATGACTGGTTTATTTGGGGAGAATTGCAAGCGATAAAAAAGTGGATTGTTCGAATTAACATTAAAATTATACCATCTCCTTTTCCACCTATCAGCATGTCCACTTATATTATTGTCCTTAAATTAGGCCACGAGGTGTAGGATAATCAATCAGTTCACTTTTTATATTTTAAATTCTCACCGTATAATTTAATTAATATAACTCTTTAGCTATAATGTAGCAACGAAACTAAATTATATAAGCTTGAAATAACAGCATATTTGGAGGATCTTCCCACGCTTAATTTTCAGAGTTTCTCAATTTCCTTTTGTCTATATTAGCACTCTAGGGTTCTTAGTCACGTATTCTTTACCTATGTTAGTATTAGCCTGTTTACCATAGTTTCCTTGTTTTAATAATTTATCCTTTCCTTATTTAGGCAATTATTTGTATTTTTCGCTGTTTGGTTGTATATTTTCTTGTATAGGCAGTTACTTGATATTCCCCTATTGATTGTCTCCCCGTGAGTTTACTTTCCTTGATTCCCCATTTCTTTGTTCCACTTGTTTTTTCCTAATTTTGTCTATAACCTCCTTACTGCCATTTTATATTAGCTGAGAATGAGAGATGATGTCTCGAAACGTCCTATATTTACTAGGTAAAGTCTTTCTGATTACATCTTAAATTAACATCGGTTACGTCTTACGTAGTGCCGAACTAGCCTAATGAACTCTGGAATGTCGCATCATAAAGAACAAAGGAAATGTCTGACATGTTTTTCGTCGTGGCTCTTCTGTTGAAATTTATAATTCAACTGCGCTTTCCAAGAAACGTATGGAGGAGTTGCAAGAGGGGAAATATTTAAATAGGAGATTTGATCGATCGAGGAAAGAGTAGGCAAATTGTTCGATCGAGAAAAGAGTAGGCAAATTTACAGTTGTTCACATTACTTGGACTGAGTCTCCAAAAGAGGATTTGCAACCTGCTATATGCTTGTTGATAAGCTGGATTATCAATTTTTCCACAAAATCCATGGCTTAAAAGGATCTGAATGCAAGGAATTTTTAGTATTCAAAAATAAAAATATTATTGAACTATTTTAACTATCAAACTTCTATTTTTGTGTCTATTTAGCGTCGGTGCAATACTTATGTTCACCAGTATGCTTAAGAGCTTCCAGCGGTAATTTCAATCTTTTGAGGAAAGCTTTCACTGTATGCAAATTTACAGTAAAATGCTTTAACCCCAAGTACTCAATGGGGACATGAACATAATTTACGTAAATTCATTATTTGCCCTCTTTTGACTTCTCCGTCCTACTACATTCAAGCGTATGGTGCCTGTTCTGAAGAGCTCCGGATAGTGAAAGAATCCTTCTGTGAGCTAAGACAGTGTACATTTTCAAAGTTTCCTGAACCCCGAGCTTTTGTGTCTGGAAAGTAAATCATAGCATGTCCCTCACAGTGGAAATTTTCCATATATGTTGCGCGCTTGGGTATAGTATGCTACAGTATAGCAAAGTCCTGGCTTGATTTTATCCCCTTCGTTCAGTGCCTGCTCACTTGTTGACAAAATATGAACACAGAATTTACCCCTTTACACAAGAAAGTAGTACTCAGCTTCTCAAGAAACTAGGAAAGTTCAGTACTGGATTTTTGAAACTTAAGACAGTTTTTAGTGCTTTTGTATTTAAAATTCGCTCTAGCAGTTTAACTTCTCTTATTTACTAAGATTCATCATTATTTCAAGTGTACATAGATGTTTTGCACGTTCACTTTATGTGCACGCACAAAACATTGGAATTCAAGAGTTTGCTAAGGAAGTGTTGATAAAGGTTTGCTACTGGAACCGTGAAAAAGTCAAGAAAGTTTCTGTACTGGGCAAGAAAACTCTCTCATA
Organism: Cassiopea xamachana; assembly: GCA_900291935.2. Taxonomy (NCBI): domain Eukaryota; kingdom Metazoa; phylum Cnidaria; class Scyphozoa; order Rhizostomeae; family Cassiopeidae; genus Cassiopea; species Cassiopea xamachana. The sequence continues at coordinate 5,697,075 of OLMO02000003.1, read as the reverse complement.
AAAATACGTGTACTGCGAAGGACACTAGAATATTGAAAGTAAGCTGTTGTGAGAGGCAGTAATACTTTTCAATTAGCAAAATTTATTCTGTTTCTAAATCACTGTCTGATGATTTAAAATAGAAAAAAGAATCATATGCAGGTGCGAACCGAATATCCTTTGTTGAAGCTAGTACATAAAGGCAAGCTATTTCCAGCAATTATTGCATTTATTTCATCAATTGTCAAAGTAGGTTCGCCAATTTTTATAGACGCAAAGTAACACTATCGAGGCACAAAGGAGCTTACCACAATGAAGCATTGTGTTTTAAAGACTTTTATTAGTTCAGTGTGTGAAAAGTGCATAGAGATGGAAGTGTTTTACCTGTCGTTAAGCTGCAATTTTGAAAGCTGTCGTCATGCATCCATTGGCAACAAAATACGCATGCGCATTTAAGATGGCGGGAGTGTTGTTGAAAAATTAGAGAAAATTTTATGCGGAGAAAGCATTGAGCCTGTAGAATGGACGAGGCACCTTTTAATTGAAGATATTTACTATTGCATCTCATCTCTAGCATTTTTTGTCAACATGGACTTTCAAATATTGCCTCAACTAACGGACCTGCTACAAGACTTTACTGTTGTCGTGCTGCGAGAAAAACCTGATGATATTGTTGATTTTGCTGCTGACTATTTTGCGAAATTGAAACAGAGTAAAGAAAAGGTTCCCCCGAAACCTAGAGGAGTGAGTTTTCAAGTTGACAACGGTGCAAAAGATTCAGAAGAAAGTGATGATGAGCCGATGCCAGGTATTTATTGTTGTTTGTGGGAAATTTGTATAGCTTTGATTTGCTCATGGTAGTTTGCAGGTTGCCCTCCTCGCAAAGAAAAGTAATTTTCAGCGAAAGTAATAGATAGAAGTGAAAAAGCAATCGATATATGCAAATATAGTGTGTACTGATCATTATGTGGGTCGTGAAAGAACCTTTATCTCCTAGTAACAATGTTTTATTTAGATGAAAAGCTTTTTAATCTCAAGAACTAAGACCCTTTCATATCGTGAACACCTGCTTAACCATCATCGAAAACCAGCTATTATATGTATTATAGAACATGACGGCTCATTCATTACTAATCAAGTAAAGTACAAACCACTGAATAAGATGGATAACCGCAAATTATCGCGTATTACAAATAGCATTTCTCATGTTGTCTATTGGCATTGAGATGAAAGAAGAAACCTTAACGGAGATTTGGAATTTGGAAGTTGCTACCATCATTATAAGAGAGCAGAGACTTATGTGTACTAAATGGCAGATGGCACGTAAATAGTTCGTCTTGCTTGCATTTTATAGATGCAACGTAGTATTTTCAATAACTGCCTTTGACAACATTTCCTTCTTACTATTCAGTCAATTTCACTGTTGGAAGATGTGTACTTTCTTTTGCAAGAACAAAAATGAAGGAATTTTAGTTATGGGACCTCTAAATGGTAGTAACTCATAGTACTGTATGAAAATAACAAAAATCTTATAATTTCAAGCCTATTATTTACATTATAAGAGTACCATTAATAGATATTACTTTCATATTCTTGGATATAATTGACTTTCATTTGTTAGACTTGTTACTCTTTTCAGATGCATTTAGAAAAAGATTCAGCTGAAAATGTGAAAGCATAGGGTTAAACTTGGGTCAGAAATGGGCAAATTATTTGTTTTAAATTATAGTTGCTCATTTGGGTTTAATAATTATATTCATTTTGTTTCAAATCACCATTTTTTCACTCAACTGCTTCCGATTCTTCTACATCTACTGGTAGTGCTCTATTGACAATTTTTTGGGATCTAAGGAATTAAATTGGCAAATTTGCTAGAGCTTCTCCCTAAATAACATCAATTCTGCAGTAATCCTTGCTATGCTTTTGTTGCATTTTCAGATCACTTTAAAATATATGATATTTTATTAGAAACATTAAGTAGTTTTGAAAGACATGATTGATTGATTTCTACTTTGTAAATCATGCACTTGAATTTTGAGCATGCAGTATTTTTGAATATTGCTTTTATTGTTTTAGGTAATTTTTCTTACTGTCAATCCATTGCAATATGGAATGAACATATTCCTGTGTGAAAGAAAAACAAACCAAAAAGAGCTTTTTAAGTTTACACCATCTCTAACTGTTATTTCAGTAAAATTATTGAAACACTGCACTATAGAATACCTGTTCTGTCTTGCAATCCAAGAAGTGATTAATAGAGACTAATGAATAGAACACTGATTTCAGTAATTTCTTTTTGTAGAGCCTCCAGTGCGTTATGCTGGGAGAAGAAAATCAGGTACTCATTGAAACAATGTCAAAACATAAAAGATTAATGAGCAGAAGCTATGTACTATTTCCTCATGATGTATATGTCTACTATATTATGTGTTGTATCATGCCACAGTCGATGGGCCATTTTTATTGAATGTTGTGACTTTCACTATAAATTCCCAATTCATCCTTTGCATATGGCACAGCTATACTCTGCAATAAGCAAGAATAATGTGAAAAGCGTTTAGAAAGCTGGCAAGTAGGTAATCATGCCATTGTGCCATAAATGTAATGGGGGCAGCTACACATTGCACATGTAAATATCAAGTTCATAGATATTCCCACCTGTTTCCAGATGGTTTGGTTGCTTCAACATTGCTATAAAATAGACTACTAACAGGTCCTTAGAAAGAACACAAGTCTTATAGAATCTTTTATTCTCCAGCATATACTAGTAGAATCAGCTCTGTCTCTACATTAATGACTGTGAATTATCTCTTGATTAAAAATACAACTTAGATGCAACCTTTTATTTTGATGTATACAGGTCTGCATGGTAACAGTTTTCTTTTCAGTCTAATTTTCCATTTCAGTGTGTGCTGAACCTTATCATCCAGATTCTGATGATGATGATGAAGAAACCTCTGTAAGTTTGCATCACCTAAAGCCAAGCCTCATTAAAAGTCTTTTGTACCTGTGAGCGCAGATCTGAGAAAAATGTGCCTGCAGAAAAATTGAATGTAATAGATGGTCATATATAGATTTGAATGAAAAGTGCCTGCAGCATTTGAACTGTGGCATTTTGTGCCTGCGATTGGCAATCACTGCTTGCACAGAGTAATGAGCGCTGCCTAAGACATCAATAGAATTAACATTTTAGCTATTTGAATGTTGAATACTTGGTTCTGGGTTCCTATTTTTATTAAGTAGTTGATTAGACAATCAAAATAGATTTTACTACAGTAGTGGAGAGACAATTCAGCATCAGATAGCCAAGTATAAATGCCCCAACCTATCAATGCATACTCTCCATTAATGTGTACTTCTCAATTTTTAACTTGATACTTGTTTACTATTAGTTAGAATTCTAAAAGCAAACTATAAGAGACCCTTTCCATTTCACATCTGTTATGATACTGGCAGTCTATTTTTTACTTTTAAAACAGTGTAGAATTCCACCATTAATTTAAATTAAGCAAAATACCTCACTAGATTTTGTTCAGGATCTTTTTCAAGTTTCTGTATTTCCATTTTGACATTTTTCATAACAGTTGCTCTATGGGAGTGTGTTGAAAAATTATTACTTGTATCACAATGAAAAGAAACAGCAATTTTGGCAATTTCAGTCACATCAAGCTGACAAGAGTTTTGCACAAGATGAACAAAAAGACAATATAGTATTTGCTTTCAGAAAAGACCTGGAAGCAATGCTGTACCAGTTTTTTGGGCAAAATGCAGTTTAGAGGAAAATAGCCCAAAAACTGCAGTGCCATGTTTGTCACATTTTTTCATCACATGCATCAAAACTTGCTACTCTCATATAAAATCCCTCATTCTGTGTCCCAGACAAAATGAAAGCCAAGTACAGAAGCAAAGTACTTATTATTTTAAGAGACTAGAGATGTATAAGAACCAATAGAAGCAGGCTTTAACTAGTGTTTTAAAATCTGAAAATTGACATCCAGTTCCTTTTTACATGAAATTGGCCAACAGGAAATGGTTGCAATATCTACCCCCTCCTTGGTATGGGTTCCTTCTACCCTCTCATCTGCCATATCATTGTATAGCATCAACATCTTTTCTTAGGATCAATAACTCTATTTTCATATAGAGCTGTGATGCATGCCAACAGTACTTAAAACAATGATTCCTGGGCAGGATTTTTCTACTCATTTTCTTTTGCCATGCCAGCAATGGCAACACGCAACCCCTCCCTCACCATAAAATATTGATTTGTTAGCTGAAACCCATGCATGACCATGGGTATGTTGAAAATTCATCATATCTACTAGCATGGTGGCAGCTTGCCTGTTCCACAAGTCATAGCAACTGTTACAAGACATCTGGCATTCATTGTACATCCTGAACTTTAGTCTTTTTATGTTTACTGAAATTTTTGCTTTCAGTAATTTTGTCTCTACAGAGTTTTGGAAATTCTGTCTCAACATTCAGTTTTGAACCTTGTTCAGCTTTCATTTGATTGAACTGTTCATTACAAATGGAATCTTGACAATATCTTTCTTATCTTGATAGCTATACAGGCTTTGTCATTTAGTGTGTATGATTCCACATGCTTGCACCCACACACATGCAGATCAAATTGTACATGCTATTGATCACACTTGCTAGTAGTTGCTCTTGAGTGTTTGGAATAGTAAAGGCCTTTAGCTTATGTTCGTACTTTCCACCCTAGCATTTTGACCACAATTATCACTTACTTCCAATTTGCAAGAGCAGCATTTAGTCTGATGTAGTTTTCTTGTTTGAACAAATTGTTTTTGTTGATGTTATCCTTCATGCACCATACAATTCTTTCTTTGTTTCTTGATTTGATCTGAGCGTGCATATGTACAGACTTTCTTAGTAGTGCGCTTGCATATGCAAAGCCATCTGTGCATGCTAGCTTCTGCACATGCAGTATTTTTGGTCATGACAAGACCAGGCTATAAAAGTAGATTTTTACATTTTGTAATGACCCGTCTGAGCCATAGAGACATTTAGATGGTAGATGCTTCCACGTCTCATCTATGCTCCTATTACTTTAGATTATTCATCCAAAATCAGATGATCAAAGAGCTAGATTAAATGAAGCTGTCAAGGAGAATTTGCTATTCAAGAGCCTTGAGCAAGTAAGTTTCAGATACCTTCTTACTCTTTGCTGACTATATATATAAATATATATATATATATATATATATATATATATATATATATATATATATATTATATTTCTTACCAATGAATATTTGCACTAGTCCCCTTAGTTCTCTCGCATTACACCAGACAGTGAGAAAACTAGCTTTCTTTCTTGAGTGTTTGCAGTGTTCTTGATGTAATAGATCATCTCCATCAATATTTCAGGAACAATTAGGACAAGTTCTTGATGCAATGTTTGAAAGAAAAGTAGAATCAGGTGATCATGTAATTGACCAAGGAGATGATGGAGATAATTTCTATATTATTGATAGGTATGAAAGTTGTGATTAACTTGAACTTAATTCTAATATTGAAAGATATGGGGCTTGGACTGGGAGCTTTGTGATATCCAGTATTATGTATACTATATCTATCTTTTTAATTATCCTCTAGCAAGCCACATTCAAGTCTCAATTCATGTATTTTAGTAGTATTTCCATTTAATTATGAGTGATTATTCTTTTAACCAGTGGAACATATGACATTTTTGTGCAAAAGGAGAATGCTGATGTGAAGGTGGGTAGTATTAAAATTTCAGTTTTGTCTTATATATGTTATCGGTTGTACTTCTTCTAGTTTTGTTATTTCAAGACTTGTGATTCATGATGATGATGATCATCATCATCAGTCTGTCTGTCTGTTGGCTGTCATTCCCTATCAGGAATCCATCATCCCTCCTGATGTTATTTTTGTCCACTTGCATGCTCTCTTATGCCTGCTAATATTTGCTCAAGATTTTGGTTCATTAAAAATGTTTACATTTTATCATTATCCCTTTTTTCTCATTCTCTCTAATCTAATCTGTGCAGCTTTTTCTTCTTCCTTCAAAGTGTCTTGTCTCTCATTTTTGAGCACACATGACTTTCTATGGTGAGCCATATTAGCCACAGATTTTCTCTCCACAGTGTGGTCAAATTCCTTTAGGAGCACCTGAGCAAAATTTATGGTGGCTACTTAGTGATGCTTTGTTTCTTCCTGTCTGTTTTTCTATGAACCTTTCCATGAAATTTTCTTCCTGTAATTGATGTACAAGTTTTACCACATTCAGTCCATTGACATACTAATGATCATTCTTGTTCATCACTCTTTTGCAATCTTGACATCTGTGAACATTGATTCCCATGACACCTTGCTTGCTCTCCTTCCCACTCTTCTATATGCCTTGTCCTCTTTCATATTATTTCGCTGCAATTTCATCAATCCCATACCAGATGCTCAACTGCATCTAACCCAGCTTCATTCAAAATCTTCCTCCAGTATTCTTGTGTTCCATGTCTTGGTTTCTTTTCAGATGTCAGTGTCACAAGTGGTACATACCAGCCAAGTGTTACTCATTTTGTAGGGCGAGTGTTTCCATCTTTACCACATGGCTGATTCTTCACAATACTCTTTCCTCAATCTTAGCTTGCAATGACCTAACTCCAGGACTTCTTCTAACTCCCCAAATGTTCACTTGAATCTCCTCCATTTGCTTCCTTGGTCTGCTATTTTTTGCATCTCTCTTATCCCTTTCTTTTGCCATGCCCTTATCTCACAATTAAATGTCATTGTTGATTCAACCACAGCTTGAATTATCATTGCTTGTGTAATTATCATCGTCATCATCATCATCATCACCATCAATGTCATCATCACGTACAAGCTACAGAGTCTTTGTGAAGTTTCATAACTTATGGCTAATCAGTGCAGCTCAGTTGAGCATTTACCTTAATGGTATTCTATTTTCATATATCTTAAATGTACTTTATAACATATTTTTCATATGTTCTTTTATCTCTTTATACAGACAGTATATATGTGTTTCTTTCTTTATTTGATCATTTCCCATAGGCTCACAGCTCTTCCCTTTACATTTCACATTACTAAAGAAAACTTTTTATCACTTGGTCAATTTTTTTTTCTTCGTCTTCTTATGTCCTTCACTCATCTAGTCAAGTCACAATCACCTTCATAGAATTCTTAATTAGCTTTAGTTATTCATGTATCCTTTTTTGCTTTATCTTAATTTTCTAAGCCTTTATATGTCTACTCTGTACTTTGGTGAAGGTTTATATATATATATATATATATATATATATATATATATATATATATATTTATATATATATTTATATAAATATACATATATATTATATATAATATATATATATATATTTTATATGTATATATATTTATATATTTATAAAATTTGCCATTTTATACATATAGATAAAGCTCTACCTTATGGTATTGAGTAAACTCACTCAGTAAACTTCTTTTATATATATATATATATATATATATATATATATATATATATATATATATATATATATATATATATATATATATATA
>OLMO02000003.1:5671605-5689466 GCA_900291935.2 Cassiopea xamachana | reverse complement strand
TATATATATATATATATATATATATATATATATATATATATATATATACATATATATGTATGTATATGTATGTATGTATGTATGTATGTAAGATGTATAAACTTAGTAGCTTACAAGTAACCAGGGTTTCTACTTTTCAGTGCAAAGTGGAATATGTGTTGCCAAACTTTCACATTTGTGTTGCCATAAACTTTCATGTATCCTATCCCTTCCAGCATGTCTATGATCTTGATAAGAATGCATTCCAGAAACTTGTGATGTCTCTCCTCAGAGAATTGTCTGAAGAGGTCTATTTTTAATGCATGAGATGTTGCAATGCCATTGTATGTGGGTAGACTTTCATCCTTGTAATCTGTAGTAGCTTTTTGAGATGAAGCTTAGGTGAAATGCCGAACATGAGGCTGACACTTTGGAAAACTATGGTAGGACAGCATTGTGCTTGTAATACCAGTATTAGAAATTTCTTACAAATGCAAACATTTTCTCTCAAGGTTGGATGTTATGATAATAAAGGAAGTTTTGGTGAATTAGCTTTAATGTACAACACACCTAGGTAGGCTGTTGTTTGCTTTTTGCATCTCTGTATTACATTTAGTGTTGCTTTTTGTTCTCAACCTTTCTCACCTGCTGTCCCAATCTCTCCTTCTCTCTCTGACCGACTCACCAGACTACAGGCCCATCCAATTGCTCCCTGGCAACTTGCTGTTGACAGATAGGCAGAATCACCATTATCTCGTCTTACTATGCTTGTTCAAGAAGATATAAGTGTTGTTTTTGTCTGTTTTACATCATGGAAAGTGTAAATGAAGTTTCATTTCAATGCAAAGCATTACCTAGTTTGCTGTGGGTTTTTTAATAAAAATTTAGAACTACATATAAAACCCAGCAATGCTGTGTTGAAGAATTAAATTCTAGCTGCGCATGGGATTGAACTGCCTGTTTTTAGCGAAAAGAAGTAGAAACGGCTACAACCTCGAGCAATTCCATTTCTGGTTGTGTTCCACTTATCATTGTATGCTTAATTCTATCATTTTTACTGTTGTTTTTCTTTCTTACACTTTTAGGCTACTAAATGATAAGCTTGGAATTGCACAGTTTTTTATTAGAACTGCACAATTTTGTTTAGAACTGTACATTTTGTGTGGAACTACACGTTGAAAGAACCCTGTTAGCTTGACACAACCAGTGACACAAGTATGGATCCAAGAATGTGCCCAAAACGCCTGAGTTTTTCAATGGTTTTGTCAAACTAGAAATTTTTAGCAATGATCTTGCCAAGTATAATTGAAAATAGTTCTCTGTGTCGTTATCATTATGCTGTGGTTCATCTCAAAATTGCGCCTTCCTTCAACTGAGTCGATAGCATTACCTTTTTAGAGCAGCAACAATAGTGGCTACGTCAACTGGTAGTTTGTGGGCATTAGATCGTGTAACATTCCGAAAGATTCTGTTAAAGAATGCTTCAAAGAAGGTCAGTTTTGTTTTGTATATATATATGTACACAGTACCATCCCTACGATTCATCTTCACATAAAACAAGTCTTTCTTACGTTGTGATTCTTGATATCCTTGCTTCACTTCTCAAAATAGGAAAGAGGACTTTATTTGTTATGCTGCAAGAGCCTTTGTTAAAGGAAAAAAGAATTGATTAGAGGGTGAAATAACAAAATTGCAAAGGCCCCATGAAAGGGACAAACTCTCAGAGAAAATCTAATCGTATCGCAAAAGCATTCAAAATTTAGGCAAAGGTATACTTTTAGGCAGAGGTATGCTTCCGTACACTTTTTAGGTAAAAGGGTGCCTGTTAATGAGGACACTTATCCTGAGCCATCGAGGAGTGAGGTAGGGCGGCCAGTTATTTTCCTCGCCACCTTTATCTCCCCATGTTTCCACTAGGTACCTATTTGCTGCTGGGAAATGCAGCATACTGTCCAGTTCATATTTGCGGTGAAAATTGAAAGTTTGTTGGTGAAAGTCGAAAAATTAGCTTGAATGTGAATTCTCTTTATTTTCAGAGGAAGCTTTACGAAGAACTGCTTAACAACGTTCCAATGTTGGCTCATCTAGCGGTATGCACATTTTAGTTCGTAAAATTTGTCATAGTTGTTCAATATCTGTTCCACCTGTATTGGTAGGAGATGCTTTTGGCGTCCATTCAAATCATCAAGTCATATTCAATATTCTCTTTTTTAATTTCACAGTTTTATGGAAAATAATATAAAGATTTGTTTTCACATAATCTAGAATTATGAGAGACTCAATTTGGCTGACGCTCTTGAAACACGACATTTCAAAGATGGAGACCGTATTATTAAACAGGTGATTCTTACGTAATCACATGTGCTTACTGTATTTTGAACAAATAAACCAAATGTGTTTTCGATTACTGGCGCTTTTTGCCAATGTATCGATTGGACCCTTTGTGTTATAGCTCAACTTGTATTTCGATAGTTTCATACCTGTAGTGAGTTTGTTGAAACGATAATTATTAACACACATAAACACTTGAAAGCAGTTTAAAATACGTGAGTTGCAATGTTTTTAAGTTTTGTGTTTGTTAAAAATGATGGTTTTTAACTGCGGAAATAAAATTTAAATCAAATATGAATTTGAACTCGGGAATGTAATCTAATTTTTATTGCAGACCATGTTTTAGCTGCATTGTCTTCCATGAAGATTAATATTGTAATATTTGTATATCAATGCGGCTATTCACTTCCCTTCCCTTAAATTAAGAGCCTAATCAATCTATGTCTTTACAAGCATCTTAATTGATTTGATCTTTTATTGAATGCCATATCAGCATTTGTTTATTGTGGTAGGAAATCAAAATGATAGAAGAAATCTCAGCAGCTTAATTTGAGACAGCACACGCTGCAAAATTGATTTTTAATTTCATTAGCTGATTGCAAATATTCTACTCAGGGTGATGCAGCAGATTGCATGTATTTTATTGTCAAAGGAAAAGTTTCTGTTAGAATGCTCAGTGCTGTAAGTGAACTTCAATTTGTTTTTTTATGAACTTTTTAGTCTTGTTATAATGGGTTTCTATCTCGCTCTTGTGTTAATGTCTGTCGAGTCAGGCTCAATCCACTCATTAAATCTATGGTAGATCCATGGCACAGTTAACATGTAAATTCAACTCTAAAACTTGTAGTAAACTTGACTCGGCTTATGGTGCTCTGTTGGATTATCGCACACAAGGGCGGCCTGGATTTAGATCATCGATTTGTGTCTCGTGAAATGCAATATATATTGATTTGCTTATGGTGTGGCCTGAGATTTTGCATCGGTGACCTTTATTGGGCATGCGCCCTCACATTTATGAACTGTTATCAAGCTTTACCCTTTTATGCTTGGCTTTTATTGACGCCACCCATGTAAGTGAATTTTCTGTTTTCGCTTTATTAGTATTGTTGTTAAGATCTGATGGTTTAGGATTTATTTTTAATATATAATTATTAACTCTGTAAAAAATTAATGTTATCAGTAGTATGTCATGTGTCGGAAAAAAAGGACGTTAGATTAGACAAAATTGGGAATTAGCTTTGGTGATGGAGAGTAAAAGCAATTAACACATATTTGTAGACAGATAAGGAAACAGGTAAAGGTGCAGATAGGCAGAAAGACATAGACACATAAGCAAATAAGCAGAAAGACAGATTTGCAGAAAGACAGTGAGACAGATAAGCAGAAATATTTATAAGCACACAATCAAGTAGACAGAAGGAGAGTCTGATGCAGATAGGCAGAAGGGAAGTCTGATGCAGAGAGGCAGAAGGAAAGTCTGATCCAGATTGGCAGAAGGACAGTCTGATCCAGATAGGCAGAAGAATACATTGACAGAAAGACAGATAAACGCTGAAAGAATGGCAGGGTGAAGTTGCAAGAATAGGAAATGGGTGCAGATTAGTAACACTAATGAAGCAGGAAGAAAAATGAAAAAATCCCTCCAATCAAAGGGTAGATTAACCTCTCACTATTGTTAGCGCCTTCGATTGGAGGAAGTTGTTCCGTATATGAAGACACTGCCGCGTTTTCATATACGGAAGTTTTTGTCAAAATATTTATTTGTGAGTGAGTTTTTCATGGAAATAAACAGCATATTATTTTAAAGCAATGATTTAAATGAAGCTACTGTTTTTGTGAAAAACACAGTTCCGTCGACTATTTTAAGGCTACAGATTAATCTAGCAGGTTGTTTAAGACATATTCAGTATGTTTTATCAAACATAGTTATTGATAAATGACTATGTTTCAAAATATGATTTGGGCCATTAGTTTCCTTTCTATCTAAAGTTTATAAATGTTTGATGATTGAACTGGACTACAACTATGCCCAGAAGCTCTTGCTAGCTAGCGATATCAATCGCAGTGACAATGCTATAGAACTGCACTTTTTTGTTGAATTTGCTGTTGTGTGCATCTTAGGTTTGTTTTCTGTGCTTTGAAATGCATTCTTGTTTTTTGTTTTATCAGCCATGCTTGAGTAAACATATTCTCTCTAAATTTTTACTCGGTTTTCCTATTTCCCATTCTATTGCAATGTTTTGGCAGTTATTTACCCTTTCCAAACCTAATAAACAATTTGATATGATTTCCAGTCCGATCCACCAGAAGATTTGGAAATTACTACTCTCGAAGATGGCTACTTTGGTGAGCTTGCTTTGGTGACGCACAAGCCAAGAGCTGCTTCCATTTATGCAGTTGGAGACATCACCGTTGCTCGTACGTAGCACTATTTATTACTTGATATCATCCTTCTTATTTTAAATGTACTTTGCTCTCCAGCCCAATAGTAATTCACAATCTGCGATAATGGTTCTCAATCTTAAATATCAATGGGTTTAGGTTTTTCCTATTAGCAAGTGGCACACAACCACCAATTTACTTAAATCTAAAAGTAAAACTATTCTAGTATGTTATGCAATTATAATGTCGTTTTTGTTCAGTGATAGGATAGTCTAATGTTTTGCAATTCATGCCATTGCAGATATGCATTTTTGGTATCCTTCTTTTTTATTTTACGAGCTTATTTTCTACAGCTTATTTTCTCAATGTTTTAGTTTCCAGTAGTACTACTAGAATCAAAATTCTAGCGACAAATTATTCTTCTAATCCATTGGCTTTGCGTTCCTTTTTACAGAATTGGATGTTCAAGCATTCGAGCGTCTGTTAGGCCCATGTATGGACATAATGAAAAGAGGTATTGGTGACTATGAAGTGCAACTTCGTAAATTGGGATTAAGCAATACTGACCTCAGATAGAATTGGCAATAGTCCTATCTATAGACTAATATAATATATTACTGTCATTTTTGTTGCGTAGAATACGCTGAGCTTCTTGTAAATTGTATATTGAGTTTCAGAACTTTTGCTCGACTTGTGACGTATGGTGGCGGTCAAGTAGTAGTCTTATCAAAAACTTTGAAATTGCCGCCTCCATAATCACAATTTCTATTTGAGAGCAGGGATTCTCTTTGACGAAAACCTTTGTAGTTGCTAAAGGTATATTATTAGGAATTACCACCGTGCTCTTTATTTTGTTTTTGCAGTAAATATCTCTGCCTTTTCTGTTATGTTTTAATTTGTTGTATCTTATTAATGTTTCGTTAGTTCTTTTCTCAGACTGTTGTTTACATTTCAAGAGCAGATATTGTATGTAAACTGTTGTGCATTTAGGTTGGCCTTTTCAGATAATATATGTAATGGCAAATTCATAATGGATAAATCATTGGAATGCTTAGTATTCATTTCATAGAATTGCAGAAAAGAGCTTTCATCATGTCTCCTCCGGAGCCAATTTTTCTTAGAAGTTGCCCAGGTTTTGCCATTCACTTTTGCATGGGTAAATATTTTGGATTTGTAGGTGAAGGAATATCGAAAAACTGGCCTATTTGCCGAAATATTGCCAAGATAGAAAACATTATGTTGTTATTCTTTCTAAAGCTCAAACTATACTACTTCCTTTTCTTTTAAAAGGAGAATATTTGCCAGACTTTCGGCATTGAAACATTGTAGTTTTTTACAACTACTGCCGTTCTCGTATAGCAAAGTATACTGTTTCGTCAATCGTTTAGGAACAGAAGAGGTGATAGGTGCAGTAATATGCGAGGCTATCTTGTTAAGATTAGTGAAAAATTAGCATATGATGTTGTATAAATTTTGTTTTATGATTCGATGGCAGCTTTGTTGAGTTTTTCTCTTCACATATTGATTTTGAGAATTATGAGAAGATGCCATTTGTTGTTGTTGTTTGGAGAAGAAAGATACATTGCAAACGGAAATTTTCATTGAATATGTTGCATTTTGTCACGAAAGGCTATTCTGCCGTAATTACAACCAAATTGACGGCAATGAAACTGTGTCAGTAAGCACTCCGGGATTTTCCATGGACTAAAAACAACTCTAGCCGGTGACAACCAAATGTCGCTGCTTATTAATTTTTCAATTTTTCCAACCCCCCGAACCTTATTAGGACCCCTCGTTTATTAATTTCATGGAAATTGACTTATTTTACTAGCCCTCATTTCATTTCCTTTCTTTGGTAGTACTATTTACGCCAAATTTCCATGGCAAAATAGCATGCTTCTTTTATATATTTTAGTTTTATACTTTTCTGACAACCTGTTTTTGTTATTCCATCGTTTTATAATCATTTAAAGCCATTTCTCAAATACCGACCCCCTCCGTTTATTAAATTTCGGGATTTTTTTCCGAGTCCCCTGTTTACTAGCACCTGCCGTTTATTTGGCAATCGAGAATACCAATGTCAATATGGGTATGAAATCATTTCAATTTAGTTGATGGTGGAATGTTGCAAAAAGTCATGACAGAATCATTTTGATAGGTTTTTGATGTCTACACTTCTGCTTCATTGTCCTAATGCTGGAGGTAGACATCAAAAACGTTTATGCGTTTGAAAGTTAAGTGGCTCCTTTGGAGGCGCCATGTCAATTCCTTGAATACTTGCACCTAAGATCGCACTTCCACGTTAGCGTTATAGCCCTAATTTTGATGAGGCTTACACTTATCAAAAGTTATAATACAGTAGATGCTCGAATTAGTCCCCCCCCGCCACTGTTCTAAAGTATCTAAGTTTGCATGAGCTGTAAAGTGCATGGTTGTATCGTCTGTGCGCATCAGTAATAGTGAGCTTCCTGGACTACGAAGGTTAATCAATAGTCATGAATAACATGAAGTATCCTAGATATCAGCCGTGTTGAGATTCCACTGTAGATTGATTTAAGCAAGATTCACGACCATCTCTTACAGCAAAACTGTTACCTACCTAACAAATAGGAGTGGAGCCATCCAAGCTCCTTTCATTTCATCCTTGATTGCAACATTGTACTGTACAGCGCATGCTCACATGAATAATCTAGGCCAATTATGCGGATGACGTATCCCATGGAACGAAGTGGCAATGAGCCCTCAAAAGAATGAGTAATGAGCCCCAAAAGCATTTGCCTATAAATTGGTTCATTTGAAACCAATGAGTTCATGAGGTCATCTTATATTATTTTAATTTATTGAATAAGTTGCTTAATTTTGCAGAATATATTTAGGTTCCTTCATCATCCTAAAAATGGAGACTAAGTTGCTGATACAGAGCTAATGTATTTCCAACTGAAGATTGGTGAGAAATACGGAAACATGTTTGCATAATTAAGCAAGTAGTTGTTTTTCTACGCTCCATATTCAGCTACATTACAGTGAGAAATTTCGGAAGAAATTTGGTTTACATAATGAACTAATAGATGAGCCAACTCAAAAGAATCAGCCATCCTATCCATCAGGTTATGTCCTGAGCTGACGTTACATGCTCCAAAGGTTTTCTACAGGGCTCATACTGAGCTTGGAAAACCTGGAAAGTAGGCCATTTTCACAAAATGTTAGGGAAAACCTGGAATAGTCAGGGAGTTTTCTATAATTTTTATCCTATCCAAGTCAGGGAACACAAATCATTTAGTCAGTATATCATTTTCACTAACTATTGGCATGGCTGTACGCAAAGCCGTTGCTCGAACTATTGTCAGTAAATGTGAACTTTATCATCTAACACCGTGAAACAGTAAGTATATGTTCCTGAATAGTCAGGGAATTTTATGTAATATTTCTCCAACTCAAGGGAAACAAATTGGTTAGTCCACCTATCACTTGGATGAGTGTTCGGAAGGTAGCTGTTACATCTGTTGTCAGTAAATGTGAACTTTATCATGTTCCATAGTGCTATAGTATGTATATGTACATTACCTATCTATTGGGGTCCACTTTCTTTACCTACGTTTGTAAATATGTGAATTGGGGATGGAAAAAATGTGTATTTTTGAGTATCAGTCAGGGAAATATGATACCCGTACTGGGTATGAATCCTAGCCTATCTTTGGAGCTATCTTTATTGTAGTTTTCACTGTGCTTTACAGCCATCACCCTTTCAAATTCGACACAAACTGGAATCTGTTTATAGTGTATTTTATTACGGTAAATTAACCTGCATGATATACTATATGCAATATTATATACATTACATCATACATTCATTACATTATACTATACAATTTACTATATTATAATCAGGGGCGGATGCAGACTGTCCCAAAATAGCTTGCACAAGTCATTCAACTTTCCGATTGGTAAAGTTAAAGTGGAGCAAAGTGTAGATTGAGATCTCAGTATGCCTCACAGGCATTGACTCTTTGAAACCCTCTCTTAAGACCCCCACAGCTCATTAAACAAGAATTCACAACAGTAAGTCGATACTTTCAGTTAGAATGTGGACAATATTTGTAAGGCTTACAGCTTCTCGCATGTTTATCATAGAAGCTTTGAAGCTATTGTTCATTGGTCGCTTCTGCCGTGGCCGTAAGTCAATCGATGCGATGGATGGTCTTTACGTCTCTACAGTTGTTATTACCAGACCGGAAAAAATTCTCAGGACGATTGCAAGTATTATTTTTCAGACCTACTCGCACTGACTTGCATTGCTTTTGACTGACTTACGGCAAAGGCAGAACATCAAGCAGCCATAAAATTACGGCCTCACGGCTGCCAAGATAGAAGAAGCCGCACGCAGTACATGCATACAATTCGAATTAGATTGACATTTTATTCGATGTATAATCAGTTCTAACGATGCAACACAAATTTACTTGATTATTTGCTCAGCAGAGTTTATAAAATCAAAGGTGATCTGATTTTCTCTAATTGTTTAAAAGATCAGAGATGTAATTGTTATTACCTTCCCTCAATGCTAACACCTGACAAAGTATGTTAGGAAAATGAATGAGTCAGCAGCTTACCAGGCACGCACCTGTATGGGGTACGGGGGCAATGCCTCCCGAAATTAAAAATTTTGCATGACTTTGCCCCCAAACAGAATTATTAACCTGGAGATTTACACAAATGATAATGCTTTTGCTTCTCCAAACTAATTGTACAGGCAGGTTTTGCCCTACCAGTTATGTGTTTGCAGCTTACACTCGCTTTTTGTTGGTCTGTTTCTTTGTGAAGTGTCGAGAAGGGGAAGTGCATGGCAACCCAAAACTGCTCCACCCTTTTTCGATGTTTTTCTCGAGTTTTGCAAAAGACAGTTTTATCTCTGGATTCGCCCCTGTTATATATTAAGTTATGCCATGTACATTTTCATTAAGATTGCAAATACGATTTCTCCTGAACATACGCAGCTCTTTCATCCTTTCAACAGCAAGGTCCCAAAGAATCCTGGGATGTGAGTTCAAAAACTTTTTAAGATTTCAACTGTCCTGATATTGGAATGCTGGCTTGTGATGGAAGTAATCGAAATATGACAAGAAATGCTGAACGGTGAGTTAAAAATTGAAAGAAAAATGCTACTACAATCACTCAATTTGATATCAATGATCAAAATACCAATGCTAAGGTTCCTAGTCTTCAAAATCATTGTCAATGTCAAGGAGCTCGTAACTATCATCACTCAGTATGCTATGTACATCCATGTCATCATCAAAATATTCATCATCACCTTCATTGACAAAATAGTCATCTTCATCAATATCTTCATCATCATCATCATCATCTTCATTCTCATCATCCTCATCTTCATCCTCATCTTCATCTTCATCATCTCCTGCATTTAGTAAAAATTCTTCCAAATTCTCAAAGGTACCTTCAAACTCATCTTCATCATCTTCAATTAGGTCATCATTTTCCTCCTCTTCCGTCTATAAAGATATGGTCTATGAGTCAGTAAATTAGTTCCCAGATAATCTTCGTCAGTACAGCACAAAAACAAGGAGGTCTGAAAACATTTGAAAGCAAAGGTTAGTCAAGTGAAATGGAATTTCGGAAATCAGAGGGGAGTATTTGCCTGCATCTTCAATACCAATTCAGACCGCAATAACACATCCTCCAGTTCTACGGTAATCAGTTCTCCTATCTTTTTTAAACAAAATATCTTAAAGTAGATATGAGACGACTGTTCAAAAACATGAAATACTAATATATAAAATACAGCCTTATCACATCATAAAACGCATCTCAAACGCATTAAATCAACATGTTGTTTGACGACAAAGTCATTTGGTATATGACATAACACTACAAACTGCCCATGTTCCTTATTTCACCCCATGATGTCACAAGCTAGATACATTTCATTTCAATCAAAGCTTCACTTTTAGTTTCCTTTATAATGCCGAGTTAAACTGCTTTGAAAAACTGTCAACAACGAAACCAATGCAATTATTAAATTACCATGTATCTGAGACCTCCATACTATAGAGTGCCCGTAAATTTGTCTGAGACCTGCATACTGCAGAAGCTAAACTACTCGACCATTCAAAGACTTACACAAAAATGCATGTTATTATATAATTTGAATGTAACAACGTGGCAAACGCTCAAAATAAACACAAAAATAAGTGGATGTATGTATCAATAAATGGGGCTCGTGAGGCCATTCTAGATGAACTCCCATTCTTACCTGTTCATCACTGTCGTCATCCTCTCTCTTTTTTAACCGCCCGATTTCATACAATCGACAAACGCTTTCAGCACAGCTGCCCTAATTATACAAAATAGAATAATGATCGTCGGTGATTTAAGGAGGCAATGCCAGCACAAAAAGCCTATATCCTAGCCAGTCAACAGCACCAAAACAACTGAATAAGGATTTCCTGTCAGTTAGGCAAGCAGCCATTGGGTTGGTTGATCGGTCGGATGGTGGGTCCGTTGGTCTGTTAGACGATTGGTCAGTCTATTGGTCTGTCATTCAGTCTGACTGCTCGATCACTCAGTCAATCACTTGCTGACTCACTGACTCACTCATGCATCTCATTCACTCATTCATGAATGATTCAATCACTTAATTGCTCACTCACTCACCCACTCATTCACTCACTCACTCGCTCACTCACTCACTCACTCACTCACTCACTCACTCACTCACTCACTCACTCACTCACTCAACTACCAATTAACACGTAAATTACCAAATCGTTTAAGTCAATACAAATAGGAAAATTCTTTACAAAACAGAAGCAATGAGTGAGAAAATTTGAAACCTCTATGACTGCAATGACTGAATCATTTTGGTCAGGGCAGAGATCAAAAATCGTCTTCTTTGAATCAGTGGTTGCTACAAGAACAAGACTTACTATAAATGATGGTACGACATGTCAATAATTTCTAAAACCAGGCTCAGATGTGTTGAATGAAATATCTTACATGAACAATTTGATAAACAAGTTGAAAAAAGCTGCTACTATATAGAGTATAGAAATCAATGATAATTAACACAAAATGAATATCAACAGTTTTACAGTGACTACTACTTATATTCATGCATGCTCAGTAAATATGCAAGTCATGAATTGAAAGTCAATATGAAAAGTAATGAAATAGATAGGATGTCAAAAAGGTATTATGAAAAAGAAGTAGAATAACAGATAACAATACCAATAACAGAATAATCATATGCATCAAACGTTCTAAACGCAGAATCGTACGGTCCAACCATATTTGCTCCAAACACGAAGTCGAATTCTTCATCAGGTTCAACATATTTCACTGAAAATGAAGAGAAAATTCAGAGAGAAGATAGAAAGTAATACAACACAGCATCATTTAAAGCCGTTAGATGAAAGAATGGAGAAAATACAATGCAGAAGGTGATGTATACAAAAATCGGTTACCTATCCTAAAAAGTGAAAGTTGCTAGTCACAAAAATCCAATATATTGTTAAAAGCCTAGAAACATCACAACAACAGCTTAATTGAGACTCTGACTAATATGTAAGGCAAATAATTGCCTATGGAAGAAAGCAGTCAAAACATGGAACCAGGCTTCAACGGCATTGAGAAAACCAAATTTAAATTCACAAACATGAACTGAAAACTTCATAAATTAAAATCTAGATCTATAGAACTCCTTTTTTCCAAATTGACTAAAAAAGGCAAGGACATGATTACTACCTCCGTAAATAATATCGCCTTTCGCATTGAATATTGAACGGCATTGATCTAATGAGGTGCAAGTGTCTAAGAGATGATAAGTTCGGATATCCCACTAAAATTAGTTAAGAAAAATGCATGAAGATACTCTAAAGAAAGTCACAAAGTGGTTTGAAAATCAAGAGGTGAGAGAGATTCAGAGTGATGACGTACTGCCATGAGCAAATTTCTGCACACGTGATATGAAAAACTATCAAATACACGTTCCATTTCTTATAAAAAACATGAGGCTGAAATCAAGCAGAAGCTACGAAACGCTTAAGATACACAGGCAGGTTGAGTTTCAAACAATGACTTGAAAAAAACTACTTTACAAGGAAATTTCTTATGAAACTAGAAGCAAAATAGAAATCAATTAAATGCCTCACAAAACCTGAATATCGTATTTCTAGTATCAAAGTTGCCTAATCTGGGCTGTTATTGTTATTGGAAGCCTTTAGAATTCAAGAAACAATCAAGATACATTTAAGGCTGGGTTTGACAAAATATTAGGAAACATTCAGGCTGAAGGCAGAAGTGTGTTTCTTATAAAAAAATGTGTGTATCATATCATATCAAGGTAAAATTAAATATCATAAAAACTTCAGTTTAAAAAGTTATGTTAACAGAAATGAAGGATACAATTTCTGAGTTAATTACTATTTCCAAACCAGAAGGATGGAATACCCCACTGACGTATTCGTTGAACTTGTCGAATTTGTGTAGAAGTTTTGCAGCACGGACATCCCAAAGACAGCCATCATTGAGAACGAGATCATCAGTGGAATTAAATGTTGCTATGTTTCGCATGTAGCGATTCAGATTATGAGGATCTGCTAATTTTAGGTGTAATTTTCCAGTGGACAAGTCGTATATCTGCGGAAACAGTCATTAGAAATGTAACAAGATATAATATTGTATTCTATGATATGCCAAGGTAAAATTACTAAGTCATAGAGGTAAGCAGGCAAACAGAAGCAGACAGCCAGATAAGTAGGCATAGATGTAGGGAGGCCGGAACGACGGGGGACAACAGGCGCAAAAAGGCACCAAACACCTTAAGCGAGCTGAGCAAGCCGTGCAACAGAGCTACTACAGCCTAGCGCACACAGCACGATTTTTGTAGCTGGCGACAAAAACTTGCTGTGTGCGGGAAACACACATAAAAGATTTTTGTCGCTGACGACGATCTTCAATATGAAATATGCTAAAAAGTCTTTTTCGTCGCTGATGACAGAAGACAAGATCTCTGTTGCCAGCGACAAAAGTCATGCTGTGTGCGCTAGGCTTAAGGCACTTGTTTGGGAAATTTTCCTCGTCATCCTTTAACAGGGGCAATAATTTCAGAATCAAAAAAATAGTAGTCTGCTGCAATCAGATATTGCTGGTCAAGATATGACATACACTCCCGAACCCCCCAAATGAAAAGCAGGACAGGTGCTTGCTCCCTTCTGCCCCCCTCCCCAGCGTCCCTGCATACATAGAATGAGTAAAAACAAAAACCAACTATCAGAAAGGTACCACTGATGAAAACCTCATATGGCAAAAAGAAAATTTGTTATATAGTTGCAAAGCAATAGCCTGTCTTTACAGGCAAGAAAAACTTAATCTCATATTCTTTTCAAGCAGTTTTGGATAACCATTTTAGTAAGATTCAATTTAGCTAGCCTATCTTTTAATTTTCTTCTAACTAATTAGACGTCCCGCATACCACTTTCTCTCAGTTGGACACTATTAACGACAGTATTGCAAATACTGGCAGGCTACCCTGTATTAATATTTGTAAATCATCAAGTTACTATTATCAATCAAATATTGAGAAATCCATATTCTTGCTGATGCATTACTTCTGTACACAGCAATTTTTGCAATAGTGTCTGATTTGTGAGGGGCACTTTCATGGAAATGAGCTGATAATTACTTTAAAGACAGTATTTACGGGTAGCTTACATGCGCTGTGTATTCTGCTGTTCCAATTATCTGATCTTGAGCAGTGTTAAATTTTATGAAAGTATCACTGGTAAAAGTAAGCCTGCAATAGAATTGCCATATGATGCAGATGCATTTTTGAAGAATGAAATGCCATAACATATATGAAGAAAGAAAGAAAGAAAAATTCATTGAAATCTTCAATGAAAACTTGAATAGTGGCCGATGCATACGAGACAATAGAGTTTCCTCAAAATATGCTTCCCTATTTTACATATAATTAAAGTGCAGCCCTCAGAGATTCAAAAATCCACATCCACATCTGAATGTAACCTAGATCTTTCTGGAAAAGAAGTTATGTTGCAAAATACAAATTTGAAAAAATTTTTAAAAAGCAATTATCAACAACAACATGAAACAAAATGTTAAGTACAAAATACTTTTTTTCAAAAAACTGTGAGTTGAAGAAGCTCCAAAGCGCAGCACATGGTTGTCCAATAGTGCTTGATGTAAGAAGTAAATTCAAATCCTGCGGATTCGGAAAATAATCGTAAAAGAGATGTATCAGAGATGCAAAACAACAAAAACGCATTCGGTAGTGGAAAAGCAGAATGCAATCCTAGTAGGAGTAATAAAATATGCCGTTCGAAGAAAACAGAGGCTCGGACTGTATATGGGCATCACGAATCGGGAATCACTAAACTTAGAAACAAATAAACACAAAGAGTTTCAAAGATTACATAAAATAGTGAGAAGATAAATAACAAAGATAGAGTTGGTAGACAATGTTATAGCTGTACATCATTCATCATAATAATCATCATAATAATCATGTACCTTAGATGGTTCACAGTTTGATATTGGGTTCATATGGCAAGAGTAACTGCCCTCTTCCTACAAAAGAAAGGATTGTTTTATTACAGATAATATCAACTTAATACTTGTTCACGAGGAAGACTCCATTTGACCCAATATGTATACTCTCAGGTGTCAAATAAACGCCCCCCCCCGTTTATTAATTTTCAATTTTTTCCAACCTCCCCGGACCTTATTAAGACCCAGTTCATTAATATTAAGGACATTGACTTTTTACGAACCCGTCGTTTCATTTCCTTTCTTTGTTAGTACTATTGACGATCAATTTCCAAGGCCAAATAGCATGCTTTTGTATATATTGTAGATTTGTGCTTTATGAAAACCTGTTTTTGTTCTTTCCATCCTTGCATAATCACTTAAAGCCGTTACTCAAACTCCAACCCTCAAGTTTATCTTATCCCCCCGTTTATTAAAGTTTGGAACTTTTCCGACCCCCTGTTTGTTAGGACCTCCCGTTTATTTGGCACTTGAGGCTAACACCTCTATCAAGAAGACAAATTTTGGGTAGACAATCAACAAGAGCTTTAAAAGATTCGCATAGCTTAGAATAAATGAAAGTTAATGAGGTCACTTCACATTATTCCAGGGTTCTCATCATTGCATCTCATCAAACATTCTCATATTCGCCAAAAATCAATAATACTGATCAATGATACTATTTTTTTTCATTAAAAAGGGAAATTTGTCTAAAAATATAACTTCCATACAAAAGGTAAAAAGCTTAAGAAAAAAACATAAAAGATATTCCGCACAGTGAATCCAAGGTTCAAGAAATCCATTTGATCAGATTCATGTTTTCTAGAGTATGCATAAAAACTGAACGGGAATGACGTACAAGATCATAGTCAAACTAAAAGAATACTTACCAGACCAGTAAAAATATTATACATTTTAACATCTCCATCTTTGGTTCCAAGTAAAATATAATCGCCATCAGGCTATGAATCAGGAAATAAATACCCAATATTAACTTAATTTTCTATCAAAGATATGCGAAGGACACGTGAAAGAAATGATCGGCTCGCTCATAGTTTTTGATGGAAGATGGAAATGCTTGTTAGAGAAGTCATCTATCAAGGGGCATAGGAAAAATGAGGGAGGAAGAGCAGTTAATTCCCTCGACATCTCTATCTTCGCAGTGCCACTACAAGCTCCCCAATTACTGTTGTGTGGAAATTGACTGTATTTAGCTACCAGTAACAAACAAAAGAATTTCTTAAAAGTGATAGCAACCACTGTAGCATAATACTCATCTAAAATTATGGCCTCACTGAATTTTATTCACTGTCAGTTGAAAATAACAATCATTCAAATAACCAAGACTCTCAAGAACGAGCAGGTGAGGAGTAGCTGTAAGCGAGTTCACAAAGGCTACATTTAGCTATCTGAGCAATCAACAAATCAACTTGATGGTAAGGAGGGAATATTACATACAAGAAACTTGGCACAAGTAAAAGAAGATAGTTCATCTCCATCTTCAATTGTACCAACTGATCGAAACCTTCAAGAGAAAGAGAAATTTCAGAACTATGCACTAGTACCGAAAACACGGCTCATTCACTTTCGTTTAAATGTAGCAACTTTGAAATAGGAGGAGCTTTAAACAATATGAAGAACAAAGTAATAAAGACACAAAATATAATAACCTCCTAAACAAACTGATAGTGCCAAGATTGCATGCTATCTAAGAGAAAGAACACGCGTGACAAACAGCAATATCAAAATCAATCTTCTCAGCAACTATCGATTTAACACTTCTGGCATCAGTATATCGCAAGAAATTAGAAATGATGAATGAAATCCTTGCCTGCTATAAATAAACTTTCGATTGAGCTTTGATCCCATGCGACCACCATGTTTAGGATGGATCTAAAGGAAGTTTAAACCACGTTCTATTTTTCTCAAATTTAAGAGCAAATTTAATGGAACTAAATAGTGCTTCCACTTTCAAGAAAATTTCCTTTGTTACATAAATTCTGCTGACCACATGGAAAAAGAAAATGAAATTTTCCAGGAAAACTCCAAGGAAATTCTATTAATTCTAAAGACTTCACGAAATTCATTATTCAAAGAACTTTCACTAAGTTTGCAACTAAAATTTTCTTTCGTGCTCTGCGTTTACTCTATATTTCGTCAAATTTCAATATTGTTATTGAATTTGTTGTGTTGGCTGAACGAACGAGCCCGCACGTGGCAGTCTCAATTTGTTAATTGATCACATCTATTTTACAAATTAATTGAAAAAAATTCATATGTTTTTCCAATGTCTTTCACAAGGTCAGCACTTTTTAGGATGGCACAAAACCACCTGCGCTTTTTAACGTCTAGCTCTCCAGTTTTGCGCATGCCCATCAGTACATATCTGTAGCGAGATTCATACTGGTATGAGTCAAAAAGTTAAGATGGTTTTGAGCTATTGCAAAATGTGCTTACCCTCTGACACAGTAACTTTGGTATGCTAGCAGAGTAGAATTTTGGGATATCAAAGCACATTGAGTGGTATAATATCTGATCAAAACCCATTAATAATAATCCCGACAACCAACTACACGTGCTCTAAAACTATACTCATAATGTATGATAAT
>OLMO02000003.1:5649619-5661494 GCA_900291935.2 Cassiopea xamachana | reverse complement strand
CTGAATGAGTGTACTGTAATCTGAATGAGTGTACTCTAATCTGAATGAGTGTACTGTAATCTGAATGAGTGTACTGTAATCTGAATGAGTGTACTGTAATCTGAATGAGTGTACTGTAATCTGAATGAGTGTACTGTAATCTGAATGAGTGTACTGTAATCTGAATGAGTGTACTGTAATCTGAATGAGTGTACTGTAATCTGAATGAGTGTACTGTAATCTTAATGAGTGTACTGTAATACGATTAGTATGCAAGGACCACTTCTTCTTAAAGGCCATTCATATTTATCTGGGTAATTCTTTTGCTACCCTTGTCTACTATATAAATACTAGTTGCCCAACCAATATAGAGACAAAAGTTACATGTCAGGCTTGGTTGTGTTTCAAAAGGATTAATTTAAAGCTTTGTTGCTTAAGTGTAGGTATCTATTCACATAAGGCCAATTAAATAATTTGCAGCATACATTTAATTTTAGTTAGCTATTCCTTTGGCACTACAGATGCAAAAATATGTTAATTTTATTGAATGTTCAGTTATTCGGTTTATTTTAATGTTGAAATTAGACCAGCTAGAATAATCGTGGTGATGTGGAGTTGGGCTTTAGCAAATGCATCTGGTAGCAAAAATATCCTCTCCTTTTACAGAAGGCAGCAATTGCTAACACTAAAGTGTGAAAATCTTTATAGTAGATGAATTCTGAAGCTGCACCATTCTTTGAGCAAAAGTGGGATTTATGTTTGCCAATAAGATATGTAAGATATTACATTCTTGTTTTGCTAAATGGCTATGTACATTACACTAGACAGCTGCAAAATGCTGTAGGTTAAGAGAGATTTGCTACATAACATTGCAGTTTCTCATTGTTTTTGACATGAACAGCCATGCCTTGAATTCATTTAATTCCATGTCCACTTTTCCACCTTCTACCTCACGCACTTTTAGCACTGATTTTATCTATCCTGGGATTGACCTTGAAAGTAACTATATAGTTTTACGCATGCGTGAACTAAAATAACCAATTACACAGGGTTCGCGCAGAATTTTGATAAGAAAATTCAAGAAGTTTTCAAGGACTATTCAAGGACTAAAATAGAAATTTCCAAGGAGCTTTCAACTAATAGTTCATGCATGGATATAAAGATGCAGTTACTGTAAAGGACAATTCCAGGTTAAATACAGCCAGCGTTAAAAGTGTGTGTTGGAAGGTGATAGAAGGCATCGTTTAAAAAGAAATTGAAAATTCGACGGCAATTTCGAGTAATTACGCCATTAGTATTGATTTTTCTGCGTGTAGCTTCCCCACAACATCTCGGACCTCTATTTCATCCGCGATCTTCCGTGACGTCAGATGATCACTGCATTTGCTCGCGATCTTAGGACAGAAGTCCAAAATACCGAAAGCGAGATTTCTTGGCATATCACAAGATTACTTGTACGATCTTCTTTAAACTTTGTTCTGGGGATTTCTTTGAGCTATATTTTGCATTGTTTGTTGCTGTAACCGAAGTAAACAGTAAACATTCACAAATTGCAAGGAGTTTGATCAATTTTGTAAGAAAAAATCTCATTTTCAAGGAGTTTCAAGTGCCTTTGAAAAGATACTTCAAATCCCAGCCATTTTCAAGGAGTTCGAGGGCCTGCACGAACCCTGAAGAAAGAATCGGAAAATTAATGAGTTGAATGTATCGAAGATATACCTTGCACTATAACCATCCCATTCTGTCGCAAGAGAAATTATTTGAAATAGCAAATGTACTCCAGATAGTTTCTTGAATGACTAAAAAGAAATATTGTTAGTTGGTGAACTATCTTGTGAGAAACTAAAGAAATGGAAAGATCAAAAGCAAAATAATTCAAGCCTAAAGTTTGCAACAGCAGCAAAGCAAAAACCAAATTCTAAAACAGAATTTGAAATACCAGCAGTGGATGCCACACCAATACTTCTTTTGGATTTTCTAATAGCAGCTGTATATTCTCCAGGTTTTGAGAAGCTGTCAGGGGGATTGCCTTAAAAACAAAACAATTTCCTAAAACTAAGAAGAATATATCATGATATCGTGTAAAAATGAAACAGGTTCACAACAAGGATCTGAAACTTATTGTCAGTTCAAAACAGAATTATTCTTCATAGATATTACTACAATAGTCGCCGAAAGTCCATGGGACACTTTCAAAAAATTATGATAAACATAATTCTCTCAGAATTTTCACCTTCGCACCTTACACGCACCATTACCTCCCCCCTCCCCCCCCAAACAATGCTGTTTTGTTCATGAGGCACTTACAGTTACTTGCACTTCTCTGAAAAGCAAACTTTTATGGGAAGGAGGGGGTTTCAGTTAAGTGTAGAATAAAAATGTGTCCCAGGACTTTTGTTGACTATTGTACATATACAAGACCTTTAGGTGCTAGGCAAAAAAGCAATTAGACGATAAGATTGCAATGTGCAATACACGAAAGAAGCCATACTTTGTAAGCTGGAATAAGCTGAGGCAGCAACGTTCCTTTGCTCCTAGCGATTTTCCGCTGAATCTCATCAGCTTTGATTGACAAATGTGCGCAAAAGAATTTCTTCAACGCCAAAAGAGCATGTTTGACTATCTGCCTCATTCCGAATGCTTTATCATTCGCCAAAAGCTTTGACTCTTCAGGTTGTAAAATGCTCAGCACTGTCACCTATTCATACAGCAACATTATAGAAATGCAGAAAGAATATCAAAATAGAGTGTAGTTAAAAACATGCGAACAGGGTTAATAAATCGCGAAGCTTTTTCTCCTTCAGCCACATGCTCCCCAATTTTCATTTGCTGTGCTGGAAGCTAAACCCATCATACCATTAATATTTCACGTAGAGGGGTTGCAAAGGAGATTTCTAAAACTTGTCAGAACAAACAAGCCTATTGCTGGGAAATAATACGTGCTCCATTTTGATTCCATTCAATTTATTTTATGAAATAACTAAGCAGGACAAGACTGACAAAAGCAATTGGCTTGGAATATACAGACAAGGGATCACAAAAACTACAGTTGATAATGAGACAAACTATTGTCCAAACGGCTCTCAAAAAGAAACTAGACTCCCAACCTCCTTAATCTACAACCGTTGTTTCCTCAGAGATGGAAACAGGTTACCTTGATCGACGTCACTTGGATGTAGGCCTTCCATTGCATATTCGTGTCACACCTCTGCCTAATAGGAGTTTTTATTGATATTCTGTTCAATAGCAGCGTTCATTGGTAACTAAACTATGACGCTATGGATACTCAAATAACATGAGCGTGGACCTCTCATCTTGCTGCTGTAGTCAACCTCAAATGGCAAACCAAAGACTTGCTGACTATAACAACTGCTATTGAAAATGGTTTAAGACTTACTCCTTACAAGTTCGATAAGAGTAGCCCCCGTGAATGGTTGGCGGTATGAGCATAGTGTCACGTTGTATTGACCTTCATAATCGTAATCATAATCACTGCCATCTGTTTCATGCAATAACATTTCAGCCATTCTGTGCAATGAGGTCAATTAAATAAATTCACGTAAAAATTAGACAAAATCTCTGTAGACTTACAGTATTGATGAGGCGTCTAAGTCCATCCATTGATACAAAAAGGTTAAGAATCCCACGGAAATTAAAAACCAATGAGAAGAACAGAGTTGCATAGCAACGCGCAGAATCATGCATTCCGGAATCGACCAACCAAAGTGCGTATTTAACAAGATCTGTTAGCAAGGGTTGTGGCAGAAGGCAAACCTAAGGAACAATATTATATTCACGTCAAATGATAGTCTAAAGAAGATAAAAAGAAAATGATAAATATCGAAACGGATATATGAGAAAGTAGGGCACAGTAATAAAAGGCAACGATAATATTAACTGCTCTTTAACACCGAATAGAAGGGGGTTAAATAAGGAGGGGGGAGTAGCATTTTTGCTAAAAATCCATAAATGGGGGGGGGCTGTTAATAGATGAGGGGTCAATGCTCAATAGATAGTATGGGGACACAAACTTTTCAAAATTATTGCAAATCGTTATTGGCATTGTATAAGTATAAGGTATTTAGTTTGATTTGATTTCCTCTGAAATCTTTAGGTTACTAAAATGGGGGCTGGATTTTCTTGAAAATTGCTACGTTGGGGGGTGTTTAATAAATAAAAATGGGTAGTGAAATTTTCAAAAATCTGAAATCGGGGGCCCCCATACTATTTGATTTCAACGAGAACATTGCTGCTGCAAGAGTAAATAATACCTTAACTTCAATGCTATTATCAACATCTCAAACAAAAAGTAAACAGTTAATCACCCCTCAAGATGCTAACTATACCCCTAGAGAAATTCTAATAACAAAAGTTGATGTAACAAAGCTTCTTTATGCAAATTCTAGTATTCACTATTGGTTTTAAAGCCATATTTGAAAAATCAAATTTTTAAAACCAAGTTTTTCAAACAAAAAAACTCTTAAGTCAACTCTAAAACCAAAATTTTCAAATTTCAAAACCAAATTAAAAAATACACTGTTAAAACAAAACTTTCAATTTTTAAAACCAAATCTTGAAAACCAACGTTAAAACCAAATCTCAATCCAAATTTCTAAAACCGAATTTAAAACAAAACTTCATTATGCAAATATTGGTATTCAACACTGTTTCTAAAACCAATCAACTAGGAAACTGTAAACAGTTTTTATCTCTTCAATGACATACCCTTTCCATTGCATCATTGTTATATGCAAGATAATATAAACAAATGGATACACCAGTTGATGACGTTGTTTGCTTTGGAATCTCCAATAATCGTTGCACTCCCCCTCTAAACACGAAATCACTCACAAATTTCTTGTGGCACATTAAAGCTGATAGATACTGCAAAGCAAAGGAATGATTCATCACAGTACAAAATCACTCTTAATGTGGCAGAAAGAAAGTTAACAGTTGATTTAAAACATTGATTGATCATTTATACAACAACATTGATTTATAAATGCAAAACAACCCTTTGCAGGCAAATGCTTACGGATAGCATTCATCAATAAGACTTCACAGCAAAAATGCGCAGCGGAGTTCTGTTCACTTTACAAGGAATGTGTTGCTCAAATGACAGGTGTCCCAAATAGGGTAATGAGCCATGATCAGCAATCACTGTGTCAGCAATTTAATCCAATGTTCATATCTATATTACACACTGGTACAAATGGGGAGAGAGAGCATACTTTATAGGGCAGGCGTCACCAACCTTTTTGGGCTGCGGTACTTTGGATGACTCGATTCAATTTAGGGGCTGCTCTATGGGTAAAGTGAATTTGGCAGACAACAAGAGCTGTACAATACAAAGCAGTCATTACCACCCTGTCAAAACAGCATACTTCTTTCAAAATATATACCATAAATGACCGGATAACCGCCCAGTGTCGAATAACTGTCCCTACTCGAATAACTGCCCTAGATTGAAGACCAAATTTTGAATAAGCGCCCCAGGTGGCAAATCGGTCATTTACTCTAACAATGGTGGCGGAATGGATGGTAACTTGGGACGGAGGTTGGTGACCTCTGATATGGGATGTAAATTGACAACAGAATTTAGACAACAGATTTGATTCGCAAGCTGAAATCTCCGATTTGATCTGAGTGCTAATTGCAGGAGACGATACAGAAATAGAGCGGAACAGTAAAAACAGCAAAGGACGAAAGATGGCGGATTTTTTTATTGATAATTGCATGCAAAGAGGAATAAATGTTGGAGATACTGATTACGAGTGAAACAAATCTATTGCCAGTAAAATGATTTTAAATTAATATTTTTATAATATACCTCCAAGGCACGCAAAGCAAGAATAGGATCTTTCTGTACTTTGATATTTGTGTAGTAAAATATAAGGTCCAATGCATCGTATTCAAATGCATACATTAGCAGCTGAAAAAGAGGTTAGATGTGACATCAGATCTCACAAAACTTTGGGATATCATTCTGCAATACGTCCATTGATCCTAAAACGGCGTTCAGATGATTTTTCATGAAGGCCTTGCATATATCACAATTATTTAAAAAACAGTATAGCTATCAAACCTTTTGGTGGCAAATTTTCTGAAAAGTAATACATGGAGAAAATATGCAGATATACAGTCCAGACAAAAATGCATTTCATCGCTTATAAAAGCTCGATACATGGCTACGTTTTTGCATGATTAGATATAATGTATCAACATGGGGAGGCATGTAAACAAGAGCGCCTGCATTTATTTTTTTCTCACAATACCTTGTTGAGGCTTGTTTCACACAGCGTTTCTAAGCCGTATTGCATTTAATTCCAGTAAGTACTTCAATGGTTCTATGCGACGGGTATAATTCGTCGCAATTTATTTACACAACCTAGCAGTTGTGAGGAATTGTTTTTGCACCATTACTTGCATCTAATGGTTGACTTTTGAGAGTTCAGCATTTTTTGAAGTCACTTGAATTTTTATTGTTTTTATTCTTATTCTCACCTTCGAGATACTTTAATCATCATCTTCATGTTCCTGTCTCATTATCGCTATTCTACGAGCACTGCGCCAAGAAGAGGCTTCCACCAGGTTCATTCTCCGAAATCACAGTCAATCAAATTATTCTGGAGATCTCCTGTGTGCCATTGCTAGTTTTCGGCAAGCTGTCATCAACGCTTTTAATTTAGCATGTCAACTTGAACATGTTCATGTTATGACATGATAAAGACTCTCTTGACCTAAAGTTTTTGTTGTCAGAAACAGTCTTACGGTTTCCTGGTCCTGATTCGAGTTTATTCATCATAAAGAGACATTATTGTCCCAGGTCCCTAGATCTGAGCACTAGGCCATGTGTTGTGATAGTTTCTTATGTGCTGGACAATTCGTATTTTTCCACTGTAGTATATACAGCCCAAGCCTTCAATTTCTTTAACTAATTCAACGAATCATGATGCAGAAATATGAAAGCCAAAAGAAAATCAGACAACATAGCAAAACTAGCAAAAAAATTACCTCTTGATACTGTCCCAATGCTGTCACATACCCTAACAGTAATTGCTGCTGTGTCCCAACATTCAATGGCCACATGCACCAAGTCGGTTTCTTATACAAATGCCGTTTTCCTTTGGCACTCTTTGCTTCTTTAACCGCTTTAAAATGGTCTTGCCATAAGTTATTCATTGATGAATGGGGAGTGCATCTTCCTTCAACAAAAATGACAACATATGATTCCTCAAAAAAGGTCAAAATATATTCAAATCATCAAAAAATACTGTCAAAAGTTTGTGCAATTACCTCCAGTTGTTTCTCCATTCACTTCAGGCTTTTCATCTCTTTTCATTGCATCAATCCCTTCATCTTTTACCTCTTCCCTTCCATTTTGTCCATTTTGTAAGTTATGGCCAATCACCATGTTTTCATCACCTTTCACGTCTAACTGAGAACAATTTGACTGAGACCCCTGTGATGATGCCTGGCAAGAATCTTGTGCTGATTCTTGTGATGAACTTTGCGATGAATTCATTGGCAGCAGTGACTTTCTTGCTTGCTGTTCTCCTTGTTTAACTTTAGGCGTCCCCTCCTCCTCTCTTTTCTTTTGTGTTTTTCCTGCCGAGTACCTTAAATGGCGAGACCCTGATTTTGTGCTGGATTTTACCGACATTTTCCCAAAATTTTGAACAGCTGGGGCAGTCAGATCTGTCAATTCCTTCAAACACTTCAGTCTTTTCAACACAATGGGAACCTAAATTCAAAACAGTTACACTTAAGTAATAATAACAAAACAGGTTTCTAGACATCAACTGACCATCTATAAACCGACATGTGGACTAATCATAGAAAAATTGTAATTAACAAGCGAAAGTAAAATACATAAAAGTTGAAATACAGCTGGAAAAAACCAATCTAAGACAATGTAAAGCCCAATAGCTTCTTGTGAAATATCCAAGTTCTGCCTGCAAAGATTCAATTGAATTACTTTAGCCTACTTTGATGCAATCAATAACTGACAAAATTTGCTGGATAGAAGATAACATTATCTCTTTCTATCATACCTAGCCTCAGAATCACGCAAAAAAGCTTCTGCAAAGGGATGGCACGCTTAAAAGAACTGCCATTGCCAGAGAATAGAAACACCCTAGGGGGCTTTAAGTACACCACAGGGCACGCCCAATAGTAAAGAATATCAACTGAAGCTACAAATAAACAGCGAACCCTTTCAATTTTCGACTTTTCCATCATGTATGCGCCGAAGCCTCATAACGGCCTAACAAATATTGCACACAAAACGCTGTCTGTTGTTTTTATAAATATCCTACACTAGCTTATGCAACAACTGAAAACGAAATCTTTTTAAATATCTAATTAGAGGCAAAATACTAAACGTCTAACTATGACACTACCAGAAACTGCAGGAGCCTAGAAACCCCAAACATTAATTGCGAAAAGATCAAAAAGTCTTTGACTAAACCGACTGCTTGAAATAACAGAACAAAAAGAATTACATAATTCTCCTAGGATCTACCAATATAAAAGTAATCTAAAAATTGCATCGAGCATGAAAACATTTCTTAAACATGAAACTCCCAGGAAGAACAGCTTACACGCTATATATCAGGCACGCCAGAGCCAGGGGGCTGAGGTGCTGCAGCCAATCCCACATTTGTTTTTTGGGGTATGATGTTATACAATATAGCCTACAGTAGAAACCCGCATACCAACCCATTACTTGAGAACCCAACCAGGCTGTCCAAGAAAAACCTACGTTCTTTTATGCGGGATCTACTGTATCCTAAGAGAAGATGCATTTTGACGCTCAAAAGGACCATTTCCTTACAATCTAAGGGAGTCCTTGTTGGCATTTTTTTTAAGAGGCTCCACCCAAGACTCCTACTCCGACGCCCAGCAAGAGCTTCTCACTCGTCCCCAACCCCCTCAATCAAAAACATTCTCCGGTGCCCTTGTTTACGTATTCTTAAACATATTTTGCATTATGCACAGTGGCGTAACCGCTGCAGATTGGAGTTATGACAACTACTAGTGGGGCCCAAAGCTTTTGAAGTCCTAAAGGGGCCCCTCAGAGGTTATGAAGAGACAGGTTTTTGCATTATGTGGAGGGAAATTCAGATGGAGCCCCCAAGCCTTTGAATTTTTAGGGGGCCCCGAGTATCTCTGCTACTCCACTGATTACGAGTAATCTGAGCATTGTAGCAATTTAGTGAAGCTGAGGGGATGACATATCGACAACATTAACAATAATTATAAATGAAAAAATGAAAACAAGCGTGCATCACTACATCAAATTTGTCTTGAGGATGGCATAAAAATAAAGGATGCAGAAATTTGAAAACATAAATACAACAGAAAACATAATAATTTGGTTTATATATAGGAAATATCGCTCACGATAAACAAGGTACTGCAATCAAGGACGCCTGCGGCACCGGGGTATTGGGGTGGTCACCCCCTGCCCTCAGCAAATGGGGGCAAGGGGGGCAAGGGGGGCAAGATTTGCTCTTTTGAGAAAAGACATTTGGGTATTCTTTCTTTACTCTATTTACAACAAATACATCCGAAATTGCCGCCATCTTTCCATGTCCTCTTTCCAGCCATCTGGGAACCCTAATATTAAAATCTTTCCTCTAAGCCCAACAATGGTGGGCCCTTTCATTAGACACTGGGCATGAGAGAATTACATACAACCTCTTTATGTAATACAAGTGTACTCATAAGCCCTGCAGCGACACACTTCTTATAAACAGCGAGGGAACATTGCTAAAACCTTTAGATAGAATAGTAATTATTGACAACAAAAGCAGCCTAGTCTGCAACGATGGTGTTTTGGGAAGACTCATTATAAAGGTGGCCATTTGGGGAGCCTGCCCCCTTTTCATTCGGAATTGCTTCATGTGCCCATGAATAAATTATCATCACAAACGATTGATAAATGGTATGAAATTAACAGCGTATCTTTGGTGCCCTTTGGATAAATCCTTCCCCTCCAGCCCTTTTCACAAGACCTACTTCAGTGGTGGACAAAACTTTTTGCTGCCTGCAAGAGTAGCTGTTCCTCCCTGCACCTTCCTGCTCAGAGAAACCGACTGACCATCTTTATCAAGGTAAATTGTAAAGTATATATTTTAACTTTTGTTTATCCATGCTGATAGATATTAGCGGATAAACATTAATGAAATGAAAATGAAATGAAACTTGAGAAAATAATCATGACAGGAGCGAGCTGCCTGCAAGGTTTGAAGCTGCCTGCCGGTTCTGCATCTTTGTCGAACCATGTTCAAGGTCCCTAGCAGTCAAAGCACAAGGATGTGGTACTGCTTTTCACAGGCATCAAAGTTTTGTTTTCTCTGGGGGGGTCAATTTGGAAAATTTTTTAATTTGCCTACCATGAATACAATTTGCAGTTATATAATGTATAATGTATCCTACTAAAGGTAAATAAAGAAAAGGCTATCCAAACAAACGGAACGGATATATAGATGTATAACAGAAGTATCAATTGGTAAATGCTTTGGAAAACACAGCCTAATAATAAATTGAAGAACAAGGGCTATGACAAAAATCATAGTCCATTTCCATTTTCTTTTCATCGCATCCAATTAGACACTACCGTTATATATTCATTAGGTGCTGACATTACCATTGATATTGACAAATCCATTAGCTACAGTATAAACAGAAATTGCATACAATGTCTCCACTAAAGCAAAAAGGAGGGTATTTCACTTGGTATAGAAACCTAATGGCTTGGAATGTGTGCACATAGTACTCTGATAAAATTCAAATTTAAGTAGAAACAGTACACACCATTGCTTGGTTTTCTTCTCGAAATATACCTGCATTTTCTTCATTCTGCATCCCAACAGCCACAATATCTATTTTCATATTTAAGAAAATGACAAGAATTTTATATTGACTTACTTCCAATGATCATTAACAATAAAAGCATCTATCAGAGCTTTTACTAGAAGACAGCTACAGGCAATTTTTTGCAGGCTACTTCTGCTTAAAATGCAATCTACTTATACTCAAAATGATATCAAAAAGTGCAAATAATTGAATTACCCTCCTCAGGACACAGCCACCCTACCATTTATGATCATCCACTTACCCTAGATATTATTGAGCGCATCTATCTACACCAATTAGTGGCATGTATGAGAACTATGTGGAAATCCAACTTACCAAGGGCATAGGTTCGCAATGGCTCTTTTCCAGATTTTCCCCATTTGTAACAAGTTTTGCCAATACTTTCCTATCAAGATGAAGTCAAAGAATGACAGACATTTGAGGGTGTATAATACAGCACAAAAACAAACTGTAAAAGACAACCTCCAATTATGTGCACATAATTTTCCTGTACACTTAATATCCTCAGCAAAATGGTTGATATAAACAAGAACATGCTATTTACTTTCACTAAAGGATTGTTTAAACCTTTTGTCACATCATATGTGGTAACAATGTCTAATAAAGCTAAAGCATGAGTCAAATGTACCTAATTCAAAGCAACAAGAGAGAAAACTCACCCAATCCTCAAATAATTTTCCCTCCATTCCTGACAACATATTAAGAATGAGCCTTGCTGCTTGACAATTTAGCTCAAAATCATCATCAGAATTTGCAAAGTATACTGTTGATAACTTAACAAACAAAAAGAAAATGTTGCTAAGTTATTCAATAAAATAGCAAACATAAACAAACTCTAGCTTACAAAGTACAATTTAAACTCTAACAAAGGTAGCCACATTAGTCACTTTAGCTAATGAATTGTACAGGTGCAAGCAATTTGCTCTCTAATAGACCATTTACCTTATGACGTAATTTTGCAATGCATTGTGGGAGTGGTAGTATCAAAAATTCGGCGCGAGATTGTTATTGT
>OLMO02000003.1:5630871-5649519 GCA_900291935.2 Cassiopea xamachana | reverse complement strand
CTCTTACAGTTATTATTCAAGTTTAGGCAAATGCTGTGAGCTTACTACTATCTACCAACAATAAGAATCTCGCGCCGAATTTTTGACACTACCACTCCCACAATGCATTGCAACATTACGTCATAAGGTAAATGGTCTATTGATTGCAAATTTCCTAGTTTCAATCATGAAATTAATACAATAAAGCAAATGGAAGATAATTCTGACAAGAACCAGAAGATTCTATCCAAGCTTCATCACAAAAACTGACTCTATTTGCATGTAGCAAAATAATTGATGCAAAGAAGGGAGTGTTCCCTGACCTTAAGGAATTAAGGAAACAGCATATATTTCAAGCCTTCTGCTCTGGTGAGTAGATAAAATTTAAGGACTTTCTAAGCACTTTTTAATGACCAAATGATAACTTTTAGGGAGTAGCTTTTGCCCATGTCCTCAACAAAAAGCAAACCATTTACTAAATAAATTTGCTGCTGAAAATCCTCCCACAAAGAATTGATTAGAAATAAGGAGTTTTCTACTAAAATGCATGAATTTAAGGGGGTTTAAGTGCTTTTAAAAATGTAAGACAAATCTAAGGGGTTCTCGTGGAATTTTTAAGGAGTTTATGGAGTAACATGAACCTTGATATTAAAATGCAATCAAACTGAAGTTAAAGATGGAGGTGAATGAACAATATATTCCTAGATTTATCATCAGTTCATACAGAATCACCACTGTGTCTTTGGGCATAATCAACTTACAAAGATGCACTGAATGTACAAGTAATTTCTTATCTCAACATATTTTTCTAACTGAAGCAAGAAAAAGCTGCAAAGCCATCAAGAACCAATCATTCCTTACCTTATGCATGAATTCCTTCTCACCAATTATCAAACGTAATGTATCACCAAACTTACATTCTGGATAGGATTGTGCTAACAAGTCAAATAGTAAATAAGGTGAGCAACAAGAAAAGGGTAAACCTATTACAAAAAAATATGGAATTTCATCCAATCATAATGATTAAAATGATCGACCATTACTTACATGGGTGTCTGTCATCAAATGGATCTGGAGCAAGAGCTAAAAAATCCTCATACTGTTCTTCAACTTTTTCTGATAACCTAGAGTGGCAGAATAAAATGTTCAGCTTTTA
Organism: Cassiopea xamachana; assembly: GCA_900291935.2. Taxonomy (NCBI): domain Eukaryota; kingdom Metazoa; phylum Cnidaria; class Scyphozoa; order Rhizostomeae; family Cassiopeidae; genus Cassiopea; species Cassiopea xamachana. The sequence goes on along the minus strand of OLMO02000003.1, from coordinate 5,648,384 downwards.
ACAAAAAATTCCATATCATGTTTCAGTCCATGCCCTGAGGCACGTGCGATCACATGTAAGCATGTCCACACATGTACAAAATCCCCGGCACAAGCAAAAAATCGCCCATGCCAACATCATTATTAACCATGCAATTGTACATGCCAAATAGGAACTATGTTGTCCCAACTGCAACACTAATGACTGTCACTTTTTGCTTTCATAACTCTGTTCTATCCTATTTTTATTCTAAATGAAAGATTTAACATGCTTAAGCAACAAGAAACTCTCTTTTGCGGATACACAAATCTTGGATCATATGTGCAAATCCAAATAAGTTAGAGCAATCACTCGTGCAAACGAGGGTGCACAGGCAGATTGACACTCGTGCAACAAATTTCTTCTGGCCATTGACTGATGTTTCCTCTTACTAATGCCACCCTCCTTAAATGCTTCCCATTATTAAATGCTGCATACACAGGGTGGGTTGATAAAATAAGCGACACTGAAACATCAATATTCTTGGAATTAAAGCCTCTTGTTTGCAGAATGTTTGTAGAGCATCTGGAAATTCTAGCCATACAACAGACACAAACCCCTTGTAGCCATACAAACCCAATGAATTCCACCCCTAAGAAAACAACACCCCTTCTCTCCATCTTCTTGATAAAGTCCAGTCTAAAACCATCTCTCTCATCAACAATAAAAAAATTCACCAGAACTCTAGTGTCTCCCCCATTGTCATCTGATTGTAGGCCTTTCCATTGTCTATTGTTATTTTCAAGGACATTGCTCTCTTGAAATCAAGAATATCATTTCTGATCAAGTGAGGAATGTTTGATCAACCAAAAGTGCTACTAAATACGCCCTTTCCAAGTTACACTGCCTAATCAATGAACTGTGTCTCACAAATCATCAGCCATTCCAAGAACTTCTCTACTATGGAACACATTACCATCCACTGCTTTCCCTGAATCCTACAACATATCATCTTTCAAATCTAACATTAACAAACTTGATCTATCTCTCTAGCCACTTAACCTTTCTCTTTTTTCTTTGTATTTCCTTTGTTGGGGTATTCTTATAGATACTAAGGCCTTTCCCTGTCACTACCCACTAAAACAAACAAAAACCAGGACACAGTTCAAATCCAGAAGAATTTAGCACAAGAGCATCAATTTGCACATGCACCCTTGTTTACTTGAGAGATTGCCTTTAATTATTTGGAATTGTATGTGCAATCCAAGACTTGTACACCCAAAATACAGAGCTTCTTATTGCTAAAGCATGTCAAATAACTCAGTTGGGATAAAAACATGATAAAGTAGAGTTATGAAAGCAAATGGTAATAGTCACTAGTGGTTACAGTTGGGAGAACGAAGTTCTAATTTAGCATGTTCAAATGCATAGTTGATAGTGATGCTAGCACAAGCAATTATTCACTCATGCTTAGGGATTTTACTTGTGTGGACACACACGTGTGATCAAATGTGGCTCCAGGCATGGACTGTGGAAATTTAATAAATGCCATGGCACTTGAAAGATAAAATACTTTAATAAGTTATCAAAGACACTAACTGACTTTGTATTCTAAAATATTACTTGGTACATACTTCTTAAGAATTTCTGTTGGTTTCCTATTTCCATCAGCATCTTCCCTTTCCCATTGATGCAATAGCTCAAGGACTGCAGTATCTTGAAAATTCAGCCATGATGGATACTTTGACGCCATATCATATCTAAAACATGATAAATTGATGAGATTATTGCAAAAGGTACACCCAAAAGGGGAAGTTATGTGGATTAGTCCAACTATCAAGAGAGTTACTCTTTAATCAAATAATCTTTAACAAAATAGTGCAAACCAAGATACCCAATTCAATTCACAAATTTTCATTAACTGGTGATTCAGTTGTAGACTATTTTGCTGAATTGTACCTCTGATAAATTTATAATGAAATGGAACAAAAGTATGTTCTATGATACTCCTGAAAAATGCAAGTGGATGGATGCAAGTTTTCACATAAAAGTCCATACCTTACCTCCAGTGCTTTCAATAATACTTAGAGCAAGTGGCTAATCACAAATAGTAGGAGGCTGTGTCTCCCAAAGAGAGTGCAAGTATAATGTGTACTTTTGATGCCACTTTAGAGTCTAAGTAGATAGCAGTTTAGGCTGCAGTAGCTCGCAATCAATTGCCAGTAGCCACCTTTTATTGAAACCTCTACACCATGTAGCACAGGGTTCATAGCTAATATACAAATAAAATTTCCCTCACTTTTTCCTGGCTGATAGTCAAAAACACCCAGTTTTTCCCAGATTTCCATGGTGTTTTTCCCAGATTTCAATTTCTTGAATGGTGTTTTCCATAAGGCAAACAGAAAGGCAATCCATTATTTGTATTTTGGTAGTTTCATACCTATTGTGAGTTTCTCAAAACCATACCTACTAACATGTAACGCAAATTCATATTCTCACTGAGGAGGTTGCCAAAATGCAACAAAAAATCTAAAGTTAGATTTTTGGGTGTTTATGTGTTTTAATACTTCTGGTTTTAATAAACATGCTATAGGTAAGAAACTACTGAAATACAGTTTGAGCTATAATGTACAGCATCTAGCCAATACATTGACAAAAGTGCCAGTGATCAAAAAAATATATGATGTGCTTTTACCAAAGACCTGCAAACAAAAATGCACCAATTCTTTTTTTGGAAAAGGTGCAATTCGAAAGAAATAAGTCCAAAAAAGCAGCATCACATGTTACACCTAACATGAATACCCGAGAAAACTCTACGAATCGATGGCAAGAAGATATTCAACACTTCAATCAATGAGCAGTTATCCCACAGAATATTAGTAAAACAACGATTGACAATCTGTTTATTATCAAAAATTTCATGGTCTTGTTAACCTGTTCACAACTCACTGTTTAAACAATTTCCTTGATCTAAATATGCAATACTGTGGGGGCCAGGTCTTGATGCTATTTTGGATGAAGCGGTGAAATACTTATTTGAGGCAAGTGTAGTTCAGGGCCTTACCTTCTCTTTAAAGTTTCAAAAAAAGTTTGAGCGGCTCCAGCTGAAACAGAACACTGACTTACTGATTCAATTATATCTACTAACTACCTTTCAGCACATCAGAAACATAATTCCACAAGAAATATATATACATATATATAAATCCATACTGTGTAAATGAACTAGAATCGTGGGCTATGCTGCCTTGTCACTGACAATCGCTGTCACTTTGAACTACTTCTCCGCCATGTTGGCAGTATAATCTAAGTGTGCACATGAGCAAAATATTTCCTACTACGCATGCGTATTTTCTTCAGAACTCTAGAGTTTCCAGTACAGTACATCATCTTGTCACCCCCGAAGGAGGCCTAGACTCTGGCCTGTACCCAGCGCGAGTTTGTACAAGGACGTAATTTCTGGGGGCTAGGGGGGCTGAAGCCCCCCAATAATTGTGATGATACAAAAATTGTTTTATGTAAATTATACTGCGTTTAGAAGGTCAGAGAATGCATCAACATCAATAATCACATGGTAGATTACTAGGGGGCACTACAGTATATTCACATCTTATTCTAAACTTTTTCTTTTTAATTTGGCCACACTTAGGCCAGACTTTTTCTATATTGCAGAAAATTGTGTTAATAACGACATTATATTTTTAGACGCTTTAAAGCTATAAAAAAATGAACATTTCAATTCACAAAAGAAACTTTTTATTAAAATTGTTATTAAAGGTACACATTTCGAATCTCTATTTCCAATCCGAGTCTCGAATTGAATCATCATGCCAAGAAAAAACAAATTGGCTTTCTCCTTGTACAAAATATAAGCGGAGAAAGAAAGCAGATCATTTTTTAAAATGGCATCTGCAGATTCTGGGAAGAGCTCTTCATCTACTGGCGATTTTCCAGAAAAGCCACTCCAACCGAGATCAATAAAGTTTCCTATGAGAGACACAGGGAAGCATAAGTGAGCGTTCAACCCCAAATGGTTTGATCAATTTACATTTTTACATTACCGGGAAGATAGTGATTCTGTCTGTGATTTGCCATACCTGTGCACTTGCAGACAAAGGCTATACAGTAATTATTTCTGGTGTTTTTCTATTACCGTGCAGAAAGAGAACTTTCGTGAACCTAAGTCATTTTAAGGCCTCAGAGATGGCAAAATCTCGGGAGCTTCCGGGGGCTCCGCCCCCTGGACCCCTGCCAGGGCTCGGCCCTGGACCCGCTGGGTGCCTTTCAGCGCCCCCAGACCCCCAGCTGTTTTTGGGCAATGAACGTAGATCATTGCGATAGCCAAGGTTCACCAAGTTACGCTAGAAATTAGCCCCCTCAAAGTTGTTGTGGAAATTACGGCCCTGTTGTAAGGGGGGCACTGGAGTGGGCGTGCTTCATGGGTGTGACACACTAATGCAAACTGTATGGGTGTGGCAACCCCAGTGTGCATTGTTTGCAAGAGGCCTTCCATTTAAATGCACTATATTACAACTTAAAAAGTAAGATACAATTGCTTGATGGAAATTAACATTGCACGAGCTTTAACCACATTCAAAGAAAGCTTGTTTCCCGCTGCGCCCCCTAGAAATCTGTTACACAATAGGTTTACTGTTCCATGTCTATGAGGTAGTTGTTATTTTTATCCGTCCAGCCATTGTTTGTGAGTAATCTGTTTCCATGCCATTTTCCATCAGTTGCCATCTTATGGTGTAATCGCCCTTACGCAATAACCCTTTCTTTTTGCTGTGTCATGTGTCTGCCATAAAATGCCACCGCCGTATTGTGTAGTTCAGTCGTCAGTAGAAGTCGCAAGTAGTAGTTAATAGTGTAAGCCGTCAGTAAGTTTCCGTTGTCGTGTGCTTGATTGTAATTTGCTGTTCTGTGCGTTGATGTTCCTGTTGTCCCAGTAGGGATTCGTAAGTTGAGACATAGTTCAACTCATCAATTGAAGAAAATTCGCGAACTTGTTGTTGTTAATCGTGGTTATTTCTATCTCGTCACCGCAAGAACCCACAAATATAACAAATCACCCCTGGGTATGATATGCAAAAACAGGTTTGGTTGGATGGGATTTCGAAGTAAGCGCCGCAATAAAGCTCAAGCTAAGACTATCGCTGGTTTAATGGTGTTGGTTATTTTTGACATGATGTGCAAAGCATACAAAACGAACAAATGAGTTGTTAAATGTCTGCTTTATTACTTTTTAAGTTTTGGAAAAGACCTACATTCTTTACATTTTGTTGTAGTTCAGAGTGATTGTACTGGACTTTCTTTCTATTCTGTACTGGTTCATTAAAATGGTATATTGTGTTATTAAAAATTTTTCCTTTTCTTGAAAATAAGCGCCGCCCTTGAGCAAGCGCCGCATTTTGAAGTATGAGAAACAATAAATGCCGCCTCGGCACTTACTCTTAGGTCCCGAATAAACGGAAAGGTGCTAATTAGTGGAGGGTTGGAAAATTCCTCATGATGAAATAGGTGGGAGGTCGGAATAAGTGGGGGATGGGAAGGTTTGGCTAAGTATGCACCAATCAACATGGATACACAAAAATCACTGCAAGGAATGATATTTCGGAACACTGCCTCACAATCACAGCACCAGCTTTTTGCATGTTTCTTCTGAAAAGGCTGAAAATTTAATAACCGGAGCCCTAATAACAGCAGGGGTGTCGGAAATCTTTTCGCAAAAAACTAAGCTGGGGGGACACTTATGCAGGAACTAAGAGTATTTGAGTAATTACGTTATGGTGATTAAAAGCAGCTCTTTATCAGTGATCATCATCATCTTATATATACAATATTGAAATCGACCTTTGCAAATCTACCCCCGAAGATTATCAGATGTCGCGAGTTTAAAAATTTCAGTGCGGAAGATTTCCAAAAAGATTTAGACAATAGCCTGCGAACAAGCAACTCTTTGGATAATCAGATACTTCATTCGATAACTGAAAGTGTATTGCAGAAATATGCCCCCTTTTCACAAAGAGTTATTAGAGGGAACAATAAGCCCCATATAAAGTCTGAATTGAGAAAGGCGATAATGATAAAAACCAGGCTAAAAATTCAGGCAAGTAGGCCTGGATGTGAAGAAGATTATAAGAAATACAAACGACAGGGAAACCTGGCCGTTAGTATGAACAGAAAAGCAAAATGCGACTTTTTCCATTTTTTGGACGCTAACACAATTGACACTGACATAAAATTTTTGAAAGCTGTCAAGCCGATATTCTCCAATGGTGACCCAGTGGGGGAAAACTCATCCTTGTTGAAAAGAGAGAGGTCATGTCAGATGACAAAACTACTGCTGAATGCTTGAATTCCCATTCTGTGAACATCACAGATGCTCTTGGTTTAAATCCGTCATTTAAAAGCAGTTGTACTAAAATGAATATGGAGGATAGGATAGAACTAGCTATAGATAAACCAAGAGCCACCCAAGCATTACTGCCATAAAAAGAAAAGTTAAGGTCTACGAACAGTTTCAATTTAGCAATGTTGACGTGTTTAACACTATGAGTAAAATACAAGCTTTAGATATTAGTAAAGCAAGTAGTGGCGATATTCCAACAGCAATTCTTCGGGATGCAAAAGAAATGATCTGCCCAAATTCAACTAGCTGAATAAATATAACTATAAACAATTGCTACTTTCCAAACTAACTGAAAGAAGCTGACGTCAGTGCAATCTATAGAAATGGTGATGAATGTAAATTACAGGCCTATCCAGTGGCGGTTATTAGGGGGGCAAGGGGAACAGCCTGCCCCTCAGGTGCCAGCGAGTCGGCAATTTTTCGATAAAGTTTGATCTAGGAAACGTTTGACCTCAAATAGCCATTCATCACTTTGTTTTTTAAAGCTCGTATCTAAGAAATCGAACATTCGAGTTTCTACGAATTCAAACAGTTTTGTTTGATACCATCATCGTAAATGCTACTTCATCATTAATGCAATGCGAAACGTTTTGTTGACAACATCCAATTATTTCTTCATTTTCACGCTTGCTTTCATAACTGTATGCAGCAAGAGCGTTTGGTATGATATCAAGAGCTCCGCAATCTCGTTATTTTGAGTACAATGACAACTCGGCAAATTCAGCACTGGTGCCCCCTGGTTTCTCTTGAAAACCCGCCACTGGGCCTGTCAGTGTCCTGCAAAACATGTCCTAAATAATTGAGCGGATCATGAGTGAGCAAATAACTCAGTACTTTGTAGGCATTCTATCTCCTTTGCTTTCTGGATTTCGACAAGGATACAGGACGCAATATGCCTTGTTTCGTGTAATTAAAATCTGAAAAAATCTCTGGATATGTCGGGTACAATAGGAACGATTTGGATGGATTTATCAAAGGAATATGATTGTGTATTCCACGATCTACTTATCGCAAAGATTGAAGCTTATGGATTTCACAGGAATACACTAAAATTATTTCATAGTTTCTTATCAAACTGAATGCAAGGGTCAAAATAGGATCCACGTATAGCTCAGCAAAACAAATTTCAATTGGAATACCACAGGGCTCTGTTCTTGGATCTTTACTCTTTAACATCTTCATCAACAGCCTTTTTCCTTCTAGAAATGGAGTCTGAAATATGCAATTTTGCTGACGATACTGCAATTGGTGCATGGGATACATCTATAGAAGCAGTCATAATTATATTAGAAGAAGTGGCCTGCATACAATGTTGCAATGGTTTTCCATCTACGGCATGAAGGCCAATCTCTCAAAATTTTCAAATAATGCTTTTGGGACGAAAAGACATAGCTAAACCCTGTCTTAATATCAACGGACTCTTAATTCCATCAAGCAAGCAGGTAAAGCTTCTAGGGGTTAATAGTGATAACTCGCTTAATTTGGAAGCTCATGTTAAAGAATGCAGGAAGGTCAATCAAAAGGTTCAAGCATTTGGAAGACTGCGACCGTTTATTGGGGAACAAAAGTCTAGGTTATTATTAAGCTCTGTGATAATGTCTAATTTTTCATATTGCCCTCTAATTTGGCTATTTTGTAGCAAAGGGGCAAATAATAAGATTAATAGGACTCATAAACGGGCACCAAGAACTTTATATGAAGACTATGAATCTACGTTTGAAAAACTTTTAGATAAGGACAAATGAAAAACAACACATGAAAAGAACCAGCAAATACTTATTGTTGAGATATATAAAAATAATCAATCATCTAAACCCTGAATACGAGTGGGCATTCTTTACAAAAAAAGATATTCCCTACAATCTTCATAGTAATGAATTATGTATAATCCCTTCCGTGAATTCTCAGCCTTTTGGAATAAACTCCCTATCATTTAGAGGAATTATTTTGTGGAATGCACTATGTGATGAAATAAAATTAGCAACTTCCATAAATGAGTTTTAAAAAACTACGAAACTGAGATGGAAAGAATTGTACGTAACATATCTGCACATAATGAGCTTTTATTGTTAGTACTTTGCCTTTTTGGCGGAATGTTATAAAAGTTATGTATGTCTTTAAATAGTTGGTGTAGATTAGTTTTTAGCTAGAAGCAAACAAACCAACTGTAAAAATGTTTGATTTGATTTGATTTAATTTGATTTGATATAGTTGTAATTCAGATAAATTGGAATAAGGTCGCAAGCTCAACAGTCCATTTGTGTAATTAAATAAGGATACGAGATTGAAGTGTTTGTCCATTCTGCCTTATCGTACCATATGTCCTTTGCTAAGCAGTGGTGGACACACAGAGGTAGCGAGGGGCAGTCGCCCCCCCCAATAATGTTAGAATTGGGAGAAATGTGACAAAGATTAATTAGTTGTTTACAGGAAGCGTTAATGGAGGACGTACCAGCCAACTTGCTAGCAGGAAAGATTGATTTTTCTTAAGCTTTGGCGTACATGTATTGAAGAGCAAAATGGCAGGGTGGCTATCCTGGTAGCGTACAGACATAGCTGTGGCGTACAGACATCATTGGCGTAGCTGTTCCCTAATCGACAAAATTCGATGAAAACAGGTTAGGGGATCAGTTGGTCCTTTTCAGCATATAGAGCAATGCTAAAACAATTGATATCGTATTTCACATAAGAGCGTTTTCCAACTTTCTAGAGGGCATGACCTCAAAAAGCTTTTTGGGGGACAAATCCACAGACCCTAGTTTATTCCCATTCCTTTTGCATGTTTTTATGGCTGTCAACTACATTGTGTCCTCCCCGTTGCTAATCATGCTGGATTGACTATCTAGCGCAAAATTTACATGGCATACACCTAGCTTCCACTTAGCTTTCACCAACCCCCCATAGCCAATGTCAAAGTGTCCAATACTACTATAAAGTAAGCCCCCCCCCCATTCACTCGAAGTAGCCTCCAATAGATCCAAAGTTCTACTACTTGTCAGTAGAATTTATCTCTATTATTTGACTGGTAAAATGCCTTTTTGTCCAAACCTTCTTAATACCTGCCTACAAAATATAAACTATTACCCAAATATATGGTGATTTGTGAGCTGAGTTGCCAAGCCAAATAGCTATGCAACAAACTCCATATATGCTGGGGTACTATCAACAGGAGTGATTTCTAGGGAGCTCAGGGGAACAGAGGCCCCCTTTTTAAAACCATTGTCCATTTTGGGTGCTCAGCCCTTCAGAAATCTTGTACGGGCCTTGCTGTGCAATGAATTCCAGATCAAACATGCTATTTACAGGGCGACTTCTAGTGGACTGAAGGGTATTGTACAGCCATGATGAACTTTGCATTGCTACATGGCTATTGAGACCTTTCTAATAGTTGGCTGTGCTAAATCATGATTAAACTATATTATCATTTCTGCATCTTTCAAAATTTCGATTGGATTGGAACTGGGCCAATGATATGCTTGGATGTTACATCTAGAGCCCCATTGCTAAAACTTTTAGAAATCGCCACCGCCTGCAAGCCACAAAAGCATTATACCTTTTATCAAGCTTTGATCATACAATGTTGTTCTGTGCAGTGACGTAGCTATTGGCGAGTAGTGCTGGTCGACGTTGGAAAGCGAGAAAAGTCTTCTTTATCGCCAAATTTTGTTTGAGGGAAGTCTTTTGTCGGAAAATTATGATTACCACCCCTTCAAATATTTACCTTAGCTCCGCCCCTGGGCTGCAATTGGTCCGCACAGCAGGAGTTTTTATCTCTGCTTTTGGACATGGTTGTTGCCAAAGAGATACAGAAGAGAGTCTTTGTCAAAGCCGTCAAAGCCGAACCTTGTAATTCCAGTAGTTATTGATGCATTAATTTCTTTTTTTTTTGGAGGTAGAGCCAGAGTTTTCTTGAAGGTGGAGACATTATGAGAAGAAATTCATCATGATAAGCATTAAATACTGAAAAAATATGCATCTCTTAACACAAATATATGCATTTGTTGAATATAAATAGGATGTGCATTACTTGAATATAAATATGGTTTGTTTATTTTAAAATTACCCGATTTTTTACAAAACAGAGAATCAATATATCATTATAATTGTTATAAGTGTTACTAAAACTTTTCTTCGTCTGCCATGCCAATCGATCAACAATTGGTAGAACATGTTTGAACTCACTTGTACATATTACGATAAGGAGCATGCACAATCCTCTGCAACTTGTAGCCATTCATCTCCACATATCGTACTTAATTTAATCTCCCTTTTTACCTCCTTACAACCTGATTGGTTTGTGCTTGTTACACATGATAAGGATCCAGTGCTCGGCTGGCATTCCACATAGGTGTATACACGTGGACATCTTGTAGTATGTGGATTGTCTACGTGTATTTTTGGAATAGCTGTACACGAAGCAACAGCTCGTTGTTCTCTTCTATCTACAATTTAATTAGCAAGCAGCTGTTATTGAAACCCTAGCGAGGATAATTCATCAAAGTTTTGTTTAGTAAGAAATTGAATTGTCAATATAGATGTAAAACCGAAGTATGCCTTACAAAATGGTGCGTGTTGTAGAGTGTGCTATTAAACTTAGCGTTGTGTGCACATTATAATCATGGTCGTCATCATCATCATCATCATAATCACAATCATTATCATTATTATTGCCATCATCATTCTCATCATCGTCATCATCAATACATGTGCTAAGATGACATCTAACAAGAACTGCATGCATTGAAGGAACAAAAATCGTATTATCACCATGAATATCATATTTTTAGTTTCTTACCCCTCACTTTGTCCAAAGCATGAATGAATTGCATTTTTTCAAAGGCGAATGGGTACATACCTTTCACTTGTTGGTTGTACAGTAAAGACACGACATTTATCCCGGTCTCGTTGTACTTTCGCACAAGTTCTTGTAGGGCCACATTTGACTTCAGTATATCAGAAAAGTCTTTACTATCGTATGCCTCAATTTTTGTGTGATTATCAGACAGCACTGTTCTGTTTGATGTTTTCTGTTCTCCATTTAAGTTATCTGCCATTGGAAATGCGCAACTGGTGTGTAATGATCTGAGGAGGAGCACTGTTACCTGAAAAATCAAGTGGCCTGTGCAAAAATTGTTGCTACTTGATAAAAACAGTATTATCAAATCATTCAAATTATTATCACATTAAATTTCCAATGAATGTGCATGAACAATATTGATATGACATTGGTGTTTTGTATAAAGTGATTGGTATTTTGTGACAAAAAAATAACATTTTATAGGCCAAATTTTTCATACATCATGATTCATCAACAATTTTTAGACAAAGTAATAGTTTACTTTAATAATAACACAACGTTAAGGAATCTGTTGTAATTAACCCTTAATGATCCTATCTATCATTAGTCATCAATCATCCAGTCATTCATCAATGATCCACTCATTCAATGACTCGCTCATACCTGCATAGAACTTTCAAATGTGATAGCAAGTAGTGTTAAAAATCTTTTCGTAATGTTTTATGGTGTAACTTTCAATGGTACATACCAAGACTGTACACAATAATTGTTTGATTGCATCCATGCTGAAGCCTGTCTTCTCTTTTTCTTGCTTGGTTTTTGCGTTTTATCTTCTCTTCGAAGTAGAATCTGCTCATCTTGAGTGATTTGCTGCCTTTTTGTAGATAAATTTTGGCTGTCGGTGCTGCAGTATGCATTAGGCATACTTGTGTGCAGCAGCTGAAAGCTACGTAACGTAACTTAGTTTCTACCATTATGTCATGCTTCTCTTGGTCGTCCATCCGATGCAGTCATCAATTTATGTCCTCGTAAGTCTAACCTAGCTGGATACCTTAGCTTTCGCAATTCATTTCCTAGAATTCTACTGACTGTTCTTATATCTGCATATTTCTGGTGTACTTGGGACAGGTGTGACTGCGACAGTCAACGAGGTTATTAGTAAATTAGAAAACGAAAGAGATGAAGGACTGTTGCCAGCTTTCCAGTATATTAAGAGTAATGGAATGAAGGTAGCAGAGCCAAATCAGGTATACTCTTGCTTGTTGCAAGTAACATATTTGAGTTCCTTTTTCAGTTACTACTTAATCTAAACAGCCTTTCCTGGCTTAACCTTCCGAATAACAAAGTACGTTTCATATTCCTTCCTATCATATCATGTTTCTGTGTGTCGTTTTGTCAACACAAAGTCCCTTAGTCAAAAGCCGCGTTCGATATTATTCTTTGAGTAATTATTCAGAATTCTTTGATTGAAATATACCACAGCTAGTAGTTTTAATAATCTTTGCATTCTATTTATTTTTCTGAACGACTGGTTTCTTCCCTACTTCTTGATTTGCAAAGGGAAGTAGTTCGCTTAGTGTTGTACCCTTCACTCTACTGACATGCTGCTTTGCATGTACTAGGTACTACCTGGACAGAAAACATCCACAGAACACGCTGCAAATTTATTTGAAAAACTTTTAAGTGATCAAGGAAGGGATAGGAGTCGTCTTGTTGGTGAAGTGAGTTTGTTCTTAAAACATTATTCTCTGCTTCGCTCGTTTATTTGCATTCACCGAAAACACACTAAGATGGCTTTTGTTTCAATGTTTACATTCACTTCATGTTACACCTATGCAAAAGCCAGCTTTACCACGTCTCTGAGGCACTAGTTTCAGGCCGTTTCTACGTCATCTTAAGAGAATGATAATTAATAGATGCAAGCATCGGAATCCATTCCTGAAGATGTCAGTTTCAATACGCTGGACAATTCCTCCTTCATACTTCCCTTCTACACTGCTAATTGTGTAAATTTCTGTTTTTATATAAACAAATATAATAATACATAATATTTATACAGTTTTGAAGCTTCAGTTAATTGTATACCAGTAAACTCTTTTCCATATGTAAGAACCAGTAAAATCGAGTTCCAGGCTGGCTGTTCTTAACTTTTCCCCCAATTTTGAGGCTGACTTGTTCTCAATGTGTTCTTATATTAGTAGGGTGTAAGCAATTTAGAGATACAAGAGAAGACAATATGTGTTCAAGACAGTATTGCATGTTTTGATTGATTGAGAGCCCACTAGGCAAATGTTACATCCGAGATAGTCTCTATTGTATACCAATGTTTTTATCGAAAGGTTTATAAACAATTAGAAATAGACAATGTTAGCACAGTATCTAGTTTTGAAAAGGACAGTTCATGCCCATATATTAGTGGAAAACTTATGCATCGTTGTCCAAAAACATGTTTTCGACAGTTCTTCAGCCTCAGCCTTGCTCTTAATTTGTTCTACATTTTCCACGAAATTCCAAGCTCGTGTTCTTATAAAACTGTTCTTATAAAAGGGAGTGAATACGAGATCTATGAACACTGTTACCAATGCTTGACCTGTCAGAAAAAGAAAACATAGATGAACGATTAAATAGTGTATGAAATGCTGTTAAAAGTAAGAGATATAAGTGAAACTGAAATCCTAAGATAGGTCCAAGATATCTGAATACGTTTTTCTATAGTAGTCCCTTAATTTATTGTCAACACGTACAATAGAGGGTTCTTCTCCTGACTCTCGCGGTAATATATTACAGATTGAGCTCCTTGATACTATACGGATCTCCTCAACATTTCAGCTTTGACTTTCGGAAGGCATAATAAGGATTTATGCGCTTTGACCATCCCCAATTGGCTGGTACTTTATGATCAAATGAGAATGTGCATTTTCACCATACTAAACCATGTTTCGAGACAATTTTGTACGGGGTAGAGATCACCAATGATTAAACTTTTCTCTGAAAGCTCCTCTGCTTTGTGGGTCTCAACAACCGAGAGAATCTCATCTCAAAAATTAATCTCTTGCTATTAATTGACCCGTAGTTTTATCAAGTTTTAAGTTATGTAAATAAGTATTATTTTTGCGATATCAACGCTCTGGATGCTTCGTATTACTGGATTTAACAACTTGTAAGCGAAAAGGCAAAGTCAATGCGTCAACTAGGTGTTCACTGAATTGCTTGTTCGACCAGTTGTCGATTGATTTGCAGATGGATTAGAATGTTAAATAAGTAACTTATGAAATAAGTTACCAACATTAGTTTTGCTTTTTATAGCTATGCGTTGCTATGGAAAAGGAAGCAAACTGTCATGTACAAGTTATTTGAGTCGCCAACGAGAAAACACGCAAAATTTCGTGTCGTTGTTGTGGCGAATACAATGAATCTACTTGAACAAGTCATGATTCACAGAATCCCAAGTTGGTTAGTTCGTATAATTCAGTGGTTCTTAGCCTGGCTTACATCAAATTCCAGGGGGCTCGATTAGTCAGCTTCAGAGGTTTGAAGGTTTGGTTTCACCCCCCTCGTATGATTCGTGACGCCACGCTCTGCTTGGTCAGTTGTACACTGATTCAGTATATATAGTAACTTTCTCTCGCATTGTTAACATTGAAACTTGATACGTATCTTAACTTTGTTGAACGTACTGAACCTCATAAGGTCCATATATGCATCCATAAACCCTCCTTCATAGTTGGAGACATAAAATGTGCTTTTTTCATCAAATTCAAAACGTGTATATAAATATATCAATACATGTTTTGAATTTGTTTATATATAGTTTAAAGGGGTTAACAGTCAGAGGCTTCGTGTAAATGGTCATTTTTGTGTACTTTACTTAAGCAAGGCTTTCGTTAAATATGACAAAGGCCGAATTTCTACCCTGAGCTGGAACACTTTGCTAAAGTCAGTTGTTCTTATCCTTGTGGTTAATAAAGATTACTCATTTGCCCTCTTGAGTTTCAAAACGAAAAGAAAATGACCGACGTTAAGCTGTTGGTGCATCTTTTGGAGCAAAATAGGCAGTTGAATGTCTGCAGATATTTTTCGAACCTATTCGTAGCTACTCAACATGATAGGCACTTTAGAAATGCAAGGAGTAGATGTTCAGCATTTTATTAATTTGTACCATAATCAACAGGCCTAAGTGTATTACAGGCGTGAAAATGGCTTTATAGTGTAATTTGTTCATGAAGAACAATTTCAAGTTGATCGAAATTTCTGGTACACCAACTTTATAACGAGTAAAGAAACTGTTTTGTATGTGTGCAAAATTTTCCGTGACATTTATTTTATGACTCTATAAATGTGCGAATAGCCATCACAAAGCTTGCAACGTTATAACATGACAGGTATAATACAATCGATAAATGCAAAACGATACGCCTTGTGGTAAACTGTGGCCTAGATACTATGCAGTAAATGGTCGACATAAAGTTACGAAAGCAAAAGTCTTGAAACTTGACACGAGCAGATACTTAAGGTGTCGTGTAATTTAGGCCTAAGCTTCACACAACTGTACTAAGTTGAATTCCTGCTCAACCTGTGTCTTCAGAGGTTAAGTTTATCTTGTTTCGTCACTTTCGCATGATTGCAGAACGTTTTTCCTCGTAAGTTCCTGACTCAGTCTGTTTGCAAACATACACCAGCGTTTCCTAATGTGGGTGGTGCTTCGATATCTGGGGGCAGTAACACAAAAATGGGCACTTGGGGGGGGGCGGTAGCACGAAAATTGACGGTTGGTGGGGGACAGTGTAGTATGCTACCATGGTGGTATAATAACTGGAGATGTCCCCTGGTCAGCACCTACATTATTGGGCAGAAAGGAAAAATCATTGTGATTGTTTATTGTGAATATCAAATAGAATATTTAGAAGCCAGTAACATCAAGCTTCTACACTATATCATTGTTTTTTAATGCATATTTTGTCTGTAGTCTGACCTATAGACATTAGGGACATTAGGGACAGGGGGAGATCCACCCCATAATTCAACGAAGTGGTATAAAAAAGTGCTATACACTGTAATGTTTACTCGTTTCTCAATTGACTTCAACCTAATCTAGCGTCTACGAGCACTACAACACAGATATGTGATGTTCAGAGATTCTGATTTTGCTGTGAGGCAAACAAATACCCTATATCAATGTTGTAGAAATTTCAGATTGCAGCTAAGTCAGAGAGTACGATGCTAGCGCTTCAATTCTTGAACTCTACCGCAGACTGCGAAGATATTGTGTAGATAACGATCCTGTTGGGTGATATGGAACTTCTACACCCTGAGTGCATTCCTTGTATCCAACGCCAGATGTCTGGGGTAAACTTTTTTTGGTGTACTGTCATTAGATGAAATTTTTTGTTTCTAGGATCAGTGTACAGCTTTTTCATATTTTTCATTAAATCTCTAAAGTTCAATGAAAGCAGATTGGGAGATCAGTTTCCCCTTCTAGGCATTAGATTAACGATAAAGACAACTACATTCTATTTTGCAAAAGGGCGTTTCCGGCGTTTTCGAGGACGTTACTTTAGAAACCTTTCTGGGGCCAAGCCCCCAAGCCCCCATTTTTCAAGTGGAATGCCCATGAAAAGGACTACTTTGGGAAACGTGCTTTGATTAATTGGCCTAGATATATTAGTAGTACTTCTTCAAGGTTTAGGCCCATATTGCTCCTCTTCAGCTTAGGACTTCTCCAATGTTCTCTCTGAACTCTTTCCACAGTTTTTAGCTCCTACAATCTTGAGCATCATCATTTACTTTATTAATATGGTAAATTGTGTTTGGTTTCCCTTTTAAGGTTTTAGCAACGTAATGATACAAGTAAATAATCCTAAAGGTATTGCTTGATTTTTTTAGATTTTTGACGCTACTTTTCAAAAGAAATCAGGATGAGACCACCAATAAACTTTTGCTATGAGTTTATTCATATATAAGCATTATATAAAAACCAAATTTGAGTTGGTCTGAGTTAGGCCTTTGGAGAGAGGGCGCCAAAACTTAACACTAACATGCTGCTTAGCAACCAACTATGGTTACTATAGACAGTCAAATCTCAGAAGGAATAATCTTGATATCAATTTTGACAAAATTTTTGAATTCTGGATGGATGAATGCATTAGTAAGAAAATTTTGAAGTATGTCAAGGGAGTTTCACTTCATTAAAAGAATATTCTACCTGGTGCAAAATTTGTAGCCATTTCGTCCTCAGAAAAATATGCGCATTGGGCATTTCATTTTCAATTCATTTTTAAATATATATATATATATATATATATATATATATATATATATATATATATATATATATATATATATATA
>OLMO02000003.1:5584596-5630771 GCA_900291935.2 Cassiopea xamachana | reverse complement strand
GTGTGTGTGTGTGTATATATATTTATAGCTAAATTGAATTAAATTTTACACAATAAAATAATATATGGAACTCAATAGGCAAACAAGAAAAAGAAAGTTTTTTCTAATTGTTCTCTGCAAGCATGGCTTTTAATTTTCTCTGGAATGACCCAGAAGTCCTAGAAGATTTATTTCATTTGGTAGGGAGTTCCAGATAGATGATCCTCTGTAAGCAAAACAGTTTTGGCCATTTCTAGATT
The DNA here is from genome assembly GCA_900291935.2 of Cassiopea xamachana. Taxonomy (NCBI): domain Eukaryota; kingdom Metazoa; phylum Cnidaria; class Scyphozoa; order Rhizostomeae; family Cassiopeidae; genus Cassiopea; species Cassiopea xamachana. Next base: position 5,630,532 of record OLMO02000003.1, on the reverse strand, counting down.
TTCATCTTCGAGACCTTAAGCTCAAATTTGAGAAAAGTAAAGTCCTACTTGTTATATCAGAGTCTCTAGTTAAATATTCAGCAAGGTACATAGGTGCATCTGCATTTAGTGCCTTATACGCCATGCTTGCGGATTCCTGTTTGATCATATCTGAAATACTAGGCAATTCTAGTTGTCTTAGCAGGGGCCCAACAGACGCATCATATGCACTATTTGTAATAATACCGATGGCTCTATTTTACAATATATCCAGGGTTTTGCGGGTAGTGGCCCCACATGAGCCCCAACTAGAGCAGAAATATCTGAAATGAGGTTCGACTAGCTCCACATATAGCATTCTTAAAAAATTGAGTGGTAATACTTTTTTTGCATATTTTATTATCCCAATAGCCCTAGAAGCCTTCGAAGGAGTAAGGCTAATATGGTCTTTCCATTTCATTTGATTATCAAAAATAACTCCTAGGTACTTTACAGATGTTTTCTGCTCTATTGTTTCTCCTGATGTTTTGAAATGTGCCTGTATAAGCTCCCCGCTATCGCTTTCATGCAGTTTCCTGTTAAGGCTGGTTTCCATATAATCGTAAGCATGTTTCCATATAATGGGAAGGTGCTTGCGATGCATCGCCGATGAGTGCTTCCATAAAGAAAGCGGTAACCAAAAACTTGTAACCAAAGAAAGATATTTCAAGAAGTGTGTGTAAACATTACGTAAATGTATTGTGATTGACGTTATCTGATATTGGATGATTCATGTCACGTGGAAAACAAAAACAATAGGTCATCGCCGATGCATCGCAGATGAGCGTTTCCATATACTTTAAAGCCATCTGCGATGCCGGGAAAGCATCGTAACGATCGGGAAAGTAAAACATGGTTCTACTCTTCCGATGCTGTTACGATGTCCTCGATGCATCGCAGACGTTGGAACAAGAGTGTTTCCATTAAAAAATATCTGCCTGCGAACCATCACCGATGTATCGGCGATGCATCGCAGGCACCTTCCGATTATGTTGAAACATGCTTACGATTATATGGTAACCAGCCCTTAGTGCCTATTATGGTTGTAGATATAGATGTAGTTTTAGTAACATTTAAAGTTAGCTTGTTTCCATACATCCATTTTCTTAGGTTTTCTAGCTCAGTATTCATGGACTTCGTTATATCATCTATACTATTGGATGCGTACGCTCAGCTAGTATCATCTGCATACATGGTCACTCTTGAGTCATGCAGTGAAAGTGGCATGTCATTAATGAATAACAGGAACAACAGAGGTCCTAGACAAGACCCCTGTAGTACACCTCATCTAATATTCTGAAAATCTGAAGATATGCCATTGATTTTACATAATTGTTGCCCACCGCTTAAATATGATTTGAACCATTTCAACTCTGTATTTCGAACCCCATGAAGGTAGAGCTTTTTAGCTAGAATTTCATGGTCCACCATTTCAAACGCTTTTTTCAAGTCAATAGAAACCTTGCCTGTATATTTTTTGTCATCTAGATTGAGATACCATTCATTTGTGGCAAAAGTTCAATGGTCCCTAAAGTTGGCACGCTTCGAATATTGAAAAAAAAATTGGCACAGCTGCTAAGAGTAAAAATCTTAGTTAGCATGCCCATTTTCAGCCAACGCTGAGAGGTAGGGTAACGAAATCGTGTCTTTGCTGTTGACTTCATGTGGAATGACCCCTATGTATTTATGCATAAAGGCGCAGAGCACGGTTTTTTATAAGCAACCTGGCTCACGGCCTAGTGCTAAAATTTTCTTAGTTTTGGCCGTATTCTGGTTCTAAAAGTTTCTTACAGGTTTCTTACTTTAGCGGACTAAATTGCCGCGAGTATACGCAGAACGTGAATATAGAAAACTATTTGCCTTATATCAAACAAAGTGTGCAACAATTTCAATGTGCTATTTATCTAAAGTTTCTTGGCTCTTTCCTTGTATTTCTAAATGTTTCTTAAATTTTAGGCTGTCTAGTATTAGGTTGCTTATAAACTGTTTTCTTAAAAAAGAACTTGTAGCCCTTGTCAAAATTTCACTCATTACTTTGTTGAGTTTGAATGTGTTTTATAGAGATGTGATGGATTTATGCAGTCCGTTCTATTTTGTAGGGATTGAAAAGAAGGAAGTTTCAGACATACTGATTTAGGCAATTGCAAGATCGTTGACACTCGAGTCACAACAAACAAGTGCTTGCTGGATGCTAGCTGGATGCACATCCCTGTCGTACTAATATGACGGATTCTACTTATTTAGCGTTGCAGTGGAATAGTGTATGTTCCAAAGCGATTATTGACAAGTTCTACAGGCCAACAAACGTACAAATTCAGCAGGAATAACAGCTATCGTAAATAACGAAACTGGCCTAAGTAAACTGTCAAGTACAAAGGAATCTAGATTTTCTTATTGAGAGTAGAGCTATATTAAACAAAGAGACCCCTACTACACTCTTTTTTTAAAAGAACAATTCTATAAGAACACGAGCCTGAAATTTGGTGGGAAATTAAGAACAAATAAAGAAAAAGACTGAACCTGAAGCCTTGTCGTAAAATATATTTTTGGAAAACGATGCAGAAGCTTTCCACTAGAAAATGAACATGAAATGTCCTTTCTTTGTTAACCTGAGGAGAAATGACCGCCTTGACAATTGTTTTCTTTTATTTTCACAAATTAGTTGCAACTAGTGTAACTAGATATTGTGCTAACTTTGTCTAATCATAATTTTTTACAAACTTTTTTCAACAAAAAACATTAATTTGCAAGTGAAATCACTTTGGTTGTGACATTTTGCTCTCAGTCAATCAAAGCATCCAATATTGTTTTGTATTTTGTCTTTCTACGTAAGTTTCAATGGCCTATATGCTACTAATTTAAGAACAAATTTAAAACAATTTAGCATCAAGCTTTGGGAAGAATTAAGAACAGCCAGTCTGAACTTTAATTTTACTGGTTCTTATAAAAAAATAGTGTAGATGATTTCCTCACTACCGATGTAAACTATGAAGAGTACACAACTCTGTTGGTTGCAGAGCTTGATTCAATGAAGTTATGTACGTCGCCAATTCATTGAATCAAGCTCTAAAACCAACAGAGTTTATGCTATTTCTCAAGCTCATTGACAAATTGACCAGCGATCTTAGAAAGGCTAATATTATAATATCGGAAGAGTGCAAACAAAAGGGATTTCTTAGCAGCATAAAATAGTAACCTAAGAATTGAGAATATCACCCTTAAACACGAGCTCGAAATGCTGCCACCAGGGACGTATCAAAAGTCACGTGACGAAGAGCATGCCAGTGATGGCAATTAAAATGCAACAAATGAGGACGTGCCCGGGGGTAGTTTGGAAGGGTGTCTTTGTTTCCCAAACAATTATAGAGATTTTTATTACTGTTAATGCTTTCATATCTAGGTGAGGGCAGATACACTTGGAGACAGAACTCTGTTCTTTTTCTTGCAAACACATTCTCATCACATAAATAATGCACTGTTTATGCCGATCTACCCTTCTTTTTATTTCCATGTGCTATTACTTGTGTCTTTTCGTCCTGATCTTCTTCTACTTACAGATGAAAATATACTTAATATACCTGAGCTTACAGTAGGCTTTGAAACTCACATGCAAAACCATAGTGATCTTAAAACTACCAAATATTCAGGGAAATTTAAAAACAGCTAACCTGAGCCTTAATTTTACTGGTTCATTTAAGAAAAGTTTATAAGTAAAACGGAAATATGAGACTGCTATGATTGATAACAATCATTGCAATCTCATGAAGATAACAATTGCAAATCCAAAAAAGAAGTGAAAATATGAATGAAATTAACGAAGACTCTTTTACTTGGTGACTCAATGGTTCAACAGTTAGATGGAAAAAAGTTGAAAGATCCCCTGCGAAGCGGGATAAATGTCTACGTCAAATCTTTTTAGCGGAGCAACTTTCCAAGGCATGGTATATTTCTCAAAGCCACTAATGAAAAGAATATCTGAAATTATCATTCTGTATGTATGTTGTAAGAAACTCACTGGCAACTAACAAGCTAACGGCAGAAGTTACAAGTGAAATCAGTAATTTGGCGATAGATTTAAAAATAGGAGAAAACAAGGTCATTGCATCAGCCAATACAGTGGCAGCCTGACACATTTTACGATAGGGCTAGGCGTAAAAGTGCGTCCCCAAAGCTGTAAAAGTTCAGTAGTCGGGGCTGGTATTAGGAGCTTTCCAGCGAAATGGGGTGACTCTGCCAATGAGACTCAGATACGGTTACAAGAGTACCAGCACAGCTGAAATGTCTGCGATAAAAGATCCTGTTCTTACAAATTGACTATAAAACCTCAATTCTGTCTTGGCGCAAAATTTTGCTGCCGATCTTAGTAGCAACAATAGTCAACACATACTCAAAGGTAGTTTTAACGTTAGTCAGGGGCGTCCGAGCGACTTTCGAGGTGGGAGGGATCTGCTCAATAAAGTCGGAGGTAAGCTCAGGCAAAACTAGTAAAACGTGCTACTTTCTGGAAATGTGGGGGGGCCAGTGCTCCCAGGTTTCGAGGCCCCTGCAGAGGCAACGATTTTAATCATTGTCATTAAAATCATAATGAGTATCCACTAGTGAAATAGCAATTAAATTTTTGTTAAAACTTTTTGAAAGTTTTTATTCTGAAGTTCTATTAACATCAAATAAATATTTATAATCCTTAAATATATTCCAACTTAAAAGACATACGTGGTACACTTCCGTAGTCAATTGAGCATAAATTTCTCTTAAAGTATTTGAAACTTTGACTTGAATTTACGCCTGTTGGTAAGAGGCTCTATTCTTTTATAGTCCACGGAAGAAATGCATATTTATGTTATGGCCATTACTGGGATGCGGCGTGTATTTCAGATTAAGCATTCACTAGAGGAAATACGATTTGACCTTATAGATTTGAGAGGGAAATCACTGAAAACTCTGCACATTTCGTTAAACAATCTATAAAAATCTCTAAAACCACCGAAAAAATCTTAAATTTCGAAATCTTAAGAATCTTCGAAACTTGTAATTTCATTTTTCATTTCATTTCAATTTGTTAGAACGAATAACTCTTCAGCTGCAATAACATAAGATAGATAGTACATCATAGGTCCGACATGCAGCTTCATTAAGAAATGAAAAGTCAAAATAAAACTACACTCTTTCTTAATAAGAACAATTTTATAAGAGCACGAGTCTTAAATTTGGGGAAAAATTAAGAACACATTAAGAACAAGGCTGGGGCTGAAGTATTGTTGTAAAATGCATTTTTATATAGTGATGCAAAAGCCTTTCACAAACATATGGAAATGAAAAGTCCTTTCCTTGCTAACCTGAGGAAGAATGACAGCCTTGTCACCTCTCTTTTTTGATTTTCGAGAGTCAGTTGCCCCTACCCAAGCTAGCTAACATTGTCTATTTATAATTGTTTATAAACTTTGTCAATAAAAAACATTGATGTGCAAGAGAGACCATCTCGGATGTAACATTTGGCTATTGGACTCTAATCAATTAAAGCATCCAACGTTGCCTTGTGTATCGTCTTTCTATGTATTTCTAAATTGTCTACATTCCGTCAGTTTAAGAACAAATTAAGAACAATTCAGCCTCAAAATTTCGGAAAAATTAAGAACAGCCAGCCTGAACCTTAATTTTACTGGCTCTTATGTAAAAAGAAAAGTGTAACCTGTTCTTCCTGGTGATCCGTTTTTTGACTTATTTTCAGTTTATCAAACACACTTTTAATTGCTTTTCAAAATAACCCAGCATAGAAGATTCCTTAATGCTCAAAGGGACTTCGTTTCAAGTTTAAAGAGGTGAGTACGAAAACCCTTTCTTGCCATACACTCCATTTTTAAAGGACTAAAGTTTATAAAATTATCGAGGCGAAATCACTGAAATTAAATAATAATTTAAGAATAATGCGAGGCTTTAGCTTCCCTAAGACAAAGGAAGTTTTTATATCCAATCTACAACACTGCTTTCAGATATACTTTTGCAATATCGATAAAAACTATTAACCCTTGCTTAGTTTTATGATATAGCAAAACATTAAAAAATATTGAAATATATTCCTGAAATTATTAGGCAAAGTTACATCTTTGGTTGTTAAGATTATGCTAAGAATACTTCTAGACTCAAAAATCAGAAAATTCATGAAATATTGAGGCTCGGAAGAAAATTAGGCATTCTCATAAAAAAGTAGTGTAATCTACATAAAACGTAAGAATCTGGAAATTTTTGCAGAATTAGATTGAATGTCATCTGGAGTAATGGTACCTGAGATTGAACTGTTCCATAGATTTTTTTGACACAGTTTGCTATAGTTTGTAATTGTTTTTGTCATAGAGCTTAATAAATAAACCAACTCGACACAAGATTCAGAAAATCCCTAAACCAATAGTTGTCGGAAGAACAAAAGTGTCGTGATGCGTTGCACCTCAACGACAGCCCTTAATATAGCCTACATTCCTTCTTGAAGTTCACATATACTGTAACTTAATGCTTAGTTCTCGTTGCAGAATACAAATTATTGCTATATGGAATGTGATAAAATCAAAAAAATCGGAAACTACACCTGAGCTTTAACTGTCTTAAATGTAAGAAACGCAAAAGAATTGTTGGCGGTAAAACGATTTGCTACCAAAATAGAAAAACTCGTGTATACGAGAGAGCCTAGAGAAAGAAAGTATGGGGTGCTGAAGAAATCCATGAACGTGCAATTGAAACACGCAACGTGACGGCTCGTGTGACATGACATACAACACAAAATCGCTAAAACGTTAAGATCAACATGCTATAACTTACTCCCCTCCTGTAAAGCTGAAAGATTCTAGTATGACAGCTCTCTCAGACACGATAATTAGGTCCCTGGACGACCAAACTTCAAATAAACACCATTGCTTGATGTTCGCAGTTGCCTAGTAACGAGTTTGACAACTAAAAGCCAAATCCTAGTGAAGGGTCTTTCTGGCTCTTCTGATGCAGCCCTCCATGATCAAACAACATACGTAAATCAAAGCGTGTACTTTCATAGGGCAGTCGATTGCGCAATTGACAATCATGAGCAAAATCATCAATCAGAGCATGAACGTTCAGCAAAAATAGCAGTCCACATTATTTCAATCTAAAACACCATTTCGATACGTGAACCTTTTGTGCAAAACCCGGCACGTAACCACGTAAGAAGTCAACGAAAAATAAGCTAATTATCTATGTCCAATAACTATTTCCTCGATTGCCACCACCATCCCGCCTTTTTCACCAATCTGTAACACATAATAGGAATTCTTGTCAAGATGGAATGCTGCCCTTATACTTGAAGTCGGACCTCACGCCTAGGTTTAATGTAAGACTCATACGATAAACGACTCTTTGCCACAAAACTAAGACTGCTTACTAAATCATTACACGTAGAGTATGTGATAATCAAACAGACATTGACAAATAACAACACACACAGATACAATTAACACATGGCCTGGACAAGGCTCCGTGGGTACTCCCTGCATTTGTATACGGGGATCCCATGTCAGGGTTTTTTGCTGACCCCCAAATACCGAGTCTCAAAATTTTCAGATCCTAAATATTGTCACACATTCTGCACTACCACTGTCGCAAAATTTTGTTGAATGTCAGAAGAATATGTTCCTTGTACTAAAACTTTAGAATTTGGATGTCTTTTGCAACTTCTTTTCGATTCTCTGACTCCAAATATCAAATGTTCCACAAGCTGTAACTCTCAGACACAAAACTTTTCTTAAGCTGCAATTCACAGGCTCCAAATACGATTTTCTTGCAAAACCTCAGACCCAAATATTGACACGGACCGTATAGAAAAGTAGGGAGCATCCCCTGGGGGTCAAGGTTTCCACTGCACACAACAAGAATCCACAAAAACAAAACATGAAAGACCCAAAATGCTTCTAAAAGTAACACAAAATGAAACACAAAATACAACACAACACAAACTTAAAAACATCAAAATTAATATTTTCAAAAATTCAAAGTTCATACTTCAAGAATATCTCCCGAAGTTGAGAACAAATAAACGACATACGAATCTGAAATGGTTCGAGAAGATAATTTTACATTTAATTAATCAGATAATACAAATCACTTGATAATTCACGGGTAATAAAATGTGAGAGGAATACAATGAGATGAATCTTTGTAAAAGTTATAGCAACAAAGCAGTGTATCTTCGAGCGTTGTGATGAAGAAGTGTATTTTCCAAAAATTGCATTTGAAAATCATTAGTACAATAAAACTTTGTGTAAGAAACTGCTGTAAAATTGAATCCTAAAATTACTACGCATCTTAGATGTTTCTACTATGAATAGGGCTGTCAGAGCTCGAGGAAACTTAAACACGTTTCCATGTTTCAGAATAGTAAGCATAATCTCCTTTAGGGAACGATAGCTTGGGGTTTTGGGAGCCTCATTTTTTTTCAAAAATGACAGGTAAAAGTTATTGTGTGCATGTGAGAACCTTTATTAGGTCCTTTATTAATGTATTAATACATCAAAGAGGAGAAAGGAACCATCTACATGGGGGTCAAATACTGTAGCTGGAGGGGCAAGCAAATAATTGGGTGGGCAATTGCCCCCCTAGTTCATATGTGAAAAGAGGCCATGATAGTAAAGAACGCGTCAATTTACTTTTAAAAATTAGCTGGTCCTAATCGTCCTTGCTTTGAAGAGTTGCAGGAACCTAAAAGGTTTACAAATCAATATCTGAAAATAACAAGGTTTGGGATAGAGGGCTCCTTTCCACCCGTTCTCGTTAAAATGCTCCGACAGCCTTGCCTAGGAAGCGAAGAAATAAGAGTATATGAGCTGTTCCTGCCAGCGGCTGTATGCGATTATAAGATTTTGAAGCATAAAATTCAAGAACACAATATCTGTAGAAATTGCAGTACAGAGATGAATATGTCCAGAATAACAAGCTATATTCGGAAAATTTACCTTCGTAATATTAAAGGAACTTTTGTATAAAGAAGAAAAAACTATGGAATTCTGACGTCAATCTTCCTCGATGTCTACCTCAGTGAGCAGGAGGGAGGGGGGAAGAGGGTTCAAATTGCAAAAGGGAAAATCCACTACGAAGGAGACTTCAAAGAAATCCTTCAGGGTATGACACTTACAGTAAACAGCTATCACATGAAAACAGGTAAAATATAAAAGGAATCGTTTGTACAACAATATCTGACTACAAATGAGAGGCAATTAAAATAAGACTAGCAACATAATTTAATGTGTGTATCTATGAATATGCGTTCTTTACCTCTTGAAACAACAGAAAGTCTAAAATAAGCAAGAATGCTACGAAGCTTCTTAACAATACGTCAACAAAAGTTATTCTGCTTTGAGCATTTCGGGGAATTAGAGTTGGAAAAATGATTTAAAGCGACATGTATGATTCTAATTATGGGTGAACTAATTCACATTACAAAGGCGATCCGCATACTTGCAACGACGTCAATATTCCAAAGTGACAACTTTCGTTTTCAGGTATTCATTCAAAGCTTCCATTCCTATAATGACAAGACAAAAAGATGCTCATAGACAAAGGTAGCTGTTAATAATGACGAAACGGAGACATTCGGGGCCCCTCAGGAATTAGGTACAATGGGGCCCTTGTTATGGAGCCTTTAAGTGTCCCTTGTGTAGCGAATAGACAAAAACGGATGAATGAATCCAGCAAATGAATCCAGCAAATGAATCCAACGTTGTGTTAACAACAATGGTTAGCATGGAGTTTGGGATGGCATTAGGAAGCCTCCCAGCATAGTATGGCCAAAAGCATATAATAAAAAGAATTTGTTAGGGGTTCCTTCGGGGCCTTATCTTGCCGGGGATTATTTGAACTAAGGTGCCCTAAACTGTGTTACGCCATTGGCTACTAAGCTATTCATAGCGTCAAAGATGGGATAAAATGGAGAATGAAACGTATAAAGCTGCGCACTTTTTTCATAACAATGTCTAGTTTTTTTTGCTGAGCCTCAATATTTTAAAATTATTCTGTCTTACAACTTAGGGGCCATTCACCCGTTACGTAGCGCCTCTTGGGGAGGGAGGGTAGCATGATTTGTTACGCTATTGTTTAATTTAAGTAGAGGGCTATACTACGCACTGTTACGAAAGAGTGAGGGGGTCTCAGAAACGGTAAATTCGGTGTTACGTAATGGGTCAATGACTCCTTACCAAAACTTAGACTATAATCTAAGGTTCAAGACTAAATAATTCAAGAATATTCAGGTTCAGTAAAAAATATCTTAAGTACTAAAGGAGTAACTTCGCCTGAAAATCAATAGAACATATTTTAATTTATGTTGATGTCTTACGTCATCATAAAGTACAACACAAGGGGAACAGCATAATAAATATTGTATTGATAAGTAATCAAAAGTTAATCTAAAAGCAGTATTATAACTCGAATACACAAAAATTCCAAGTCTTAATGAAGTTTGAGTCTGCGTTATTTTTCAACTAATCTTAAATTTTAGCGATTCTGAGCTTTAATATTCTTATAAGCTTTATTTTTGTAAAAAGTGCGTAAACTTATTTCATGCCTACATCAAATTATGATCATTTTTGAACTAACTGGCTTTCCAATTACAGAATATTCGATGTGTTTAAGTCATTGGATGGCTTCCTTCATCCATGTGTTAATGCCATTGAGTTGTTTCCTTTCGTCAACATGGCTAATAATTCAAAACAAACGTCTAATTCTGCTAACACGAATTTCTGAAATCAACATACCAAGATCCTTTCCAAATCCTGATTGCTTGAAGCCACCAAATGGTGCAGCAACATCAGTTTTATTGTATGTATTAACAAAACACGTTCCAGCCTCAAGTCTATCGGCAACATTCAGGGCCTAAGAGAAGGGTATAACTTTGTATTTTATTGAATATATCATCTAGTCGAAGACTCAAAGTAAATAATATCACCTGAGAAAGCAAAATAATGTTTGGAAGGAAGATATTTAGGCCATTGTTACCTTTCACGAAATCGTCGAAACGACTTGCTTAAAATTATGGAGTAACAACAGTCGTACCCTAATTTGTTTCTGTTCCTTTTTTCATTCTATACCAGATTGGAGTCGATGTAAAATGTGCCGGATACCTCTGGCTTATACGTTTCAGATGGTCATTCCAAACGCTTACAATTCTCATCAAAAATCTAAAACTCATACACACTGGGATACATTGTTGTTATTAAAAACAACTTGCACGTGGCATCTGGAATGGGGACTTAGTGACTGTGTGTCTATTCTCGTTACAGATGGCACCACAAAACACTATTGCAGTTTTGTAGTTTTTTTTCTATTTGTATTCCTAGTTGTAAAAAAAGACAATAAAGAAATAAGGGGTACAAAGAAAAAACTATTCAATCTATTTTTGCTTTTATGTCACAATCAAAAACGACATTGCAGTCATTCAAAAACTAATGAAGCTGGAGAAAAAACTGCAAAATTCAGTGCATCAAGAACACTTGCTAAATCAGTAGAAGTTTCTCAGAAGAAATGAAATTGGTAAGAGATCGACCATACCTTGCTCAAATCATTCGTAAAAACGCCAGATGCTAAACCATACTCGGTCTTGTTCGCACTTTCGAGAACACCATCTATATCTCTGCACAAAAAAAGGGAGATAGTTTTAACAAAGCAATCTCAGTATCTTTCCTTAAAGTGGGAGAACGCGAGAAAGATTACTGCTCTTGAGCTCCGAATAAACACTCCCCCCGCCTACAATATTTTTGAAAAATCCACCGAAGACATCGCTATTCTAGGCCCCTTCAGCTTACTATTGCTGAGATTTTGAGTCTGTAGCTTGATCGAGTACTACGTAACGTGAGAAATCAGATTTTCTATTTTCTTGACAGTTCAAACGACTTTTAAATACCAGTCATAGCTCTTTGTGATAAGAGAAATTTCCTACCCACCCCATATATTCTTTCCCAAAACTCATTGGGTCTTCAGGAAATTCCCAACCCTTATAACCCCTCCCACCTATTCGTGAATCAAGAGTACAATATCAAAAATGATTGTTTGCTGGATGGAAAACTAAATCCATGTTCAACTTACCCATCCTTAAATTTGGAAATAATCATAACAGGGCCGAATGATTCTTCTGTAGCAATAAACATCCCATCTTTTACGTCAGTGAAGACGGCTGGCTCCAAGAAGAAACCTGCCAAGAACACATGATGAGATAACGAAAATACCAGATGACGGACGAAACCGAAGCCAGATAGGACTTTAAAGCGTACTACACTTATGCACAATAGAAGCACGACTTGCAACTTTCAAGGATGCACCAGCACATGTACACTGCAACGGGCCCTATTGGTCTGCTACTAAAGTGTTCTTATTCACTGACGTGTATCGGTACAAAATGAGTTCCCTTTGCCGTCGTGCTTATACTGCATCAGAACGCTTTCTATCTAGAGCAATGTGCACACGCACTTTGCGTGATCAAGATTTAACTCAAGGACAGGACATTGACAGACACGTACTGCTTAATAGTGGATCAGCATCAAGTTTTAACTTCACTGATAACTGTACCTTTTCTATCAACTCTCTTTCCACCATAAATCAGCTTTGCACCCTCGTTCACGCCAGCCTCGACATAATGAAGAAGTGATTCCATGTGCGCCCTTGATGAAACAAAGAAAGCAGATAAAGCAAATTGATTCAAACTATGCGCAGAGAATGCAGTTGAGGTTATTCAGGAATACAGCCAGTCTTTAGGGGGGGGGGCACATAGAGTGTGATAGATTAAGGCAAATTTTCAGGGAAAGGGGGTTGTTAGACTTGTAACACTTTCTGCACTGTAAATTAAATCTGTGCAATTCTACTTGATGAAAGAGCTTACTTGTACATAAGTTCTATATAGGGCATATATGTTTACCAAGCCTCTAAAAAATAGGGCATACCTACTGGCCGAGTTTCACAAAAATAGGGTATATCTACTTGTTCTAGCATTGGGTTCAAAGCCAAAGTAATGGGGGTAGACTCAAAAATTTTCCTGGGGGCACAGCCCCAGACCTCCTCCTTTTCTTTTCATAGGGATATCTTTGCTACAGAGCTATAACTTTCTTTATCTATCAACAGTCAAAAGAGTTTCCCTTAGAACAACAATAAGGTGGCATCTATGTTGGCTTTTTGTTTCTCTCATGCACATCATGTAAGCCCAATTTTGGAGACAACACGCATCTTTTACACTAAAGTGCACCTGCCAAAGTTTTTAGTTTACTCTCAAGTGCCAAATAAACTGGGGGTCCTAATACACAGAGGGTTCGGAAAAAATTCCAAAATTTAATAAACGGGGGGGGGGTCAAAATAAACGGGGGTGGGTCGGAACTTAAGTAACGACTTTACACGATTATACAAGGACGGAAAGAACAAAAACAGGTTGTCATAAAGCATAGAACTTAAATATATACAAAAGCATGCCATTTTGCCATGAAAATTGGGCGTAAATAGTAACAACAAAGACAGAATGAAATTACGAGTTTGTAAAAAAAGTCAATTTCCTTCAAATTTATAAACTGGGGGTTCTAATAAGGTTCGGGGGTTGGAAAAAATGAAAAAATTAATAAGCGGGGGGTACATTTATTTGGCACCTGAGAGTAGGCTTTGGTCTTAACTATTTCTACGCATAACACACCCCTTCAAATTTGATAGGCAGCGCCCTTTTGTAGGGCAACTATGTCTCACAACCCCTCAATGAAAGCATCCTATATAGTTTCGTCCCTGTAGATTAATGTGAACACACAAAAGTGAATATTTGTCTCGACAATGGTTGACCATAGCATTGTGAAAGAATTAAAACCACAGAAACGGATACTCTTTCCTCCGCTGCTGTGAGATATGTGAACACACAAAACCAGAATTATTTATTCGGATTTTTGTACAAAAGCGGAGCAGTGTGAACGGTTGACAGATTTCTAAAAATATGAATAAGTTCGTAATCTGAGCAGTGTGAACTCAGCCTTAGAAAAGAAGTTCCAAGAGGTCTTTAGTGCAAACAGCTCTTTAGTTTTAGGCCTAAAGATAATTAATGTTCTTCTGAAAAACAGAAAGTTGAAAAAATAACCGCAGTCTCCTAATCACATTTTGTGACATCAGACTAGGGTGAGAGTCAAATACTTTTTTTCTGAAACTAGGTGACAATGAGGGAACGAGGTGACGAAATCCGAAAAAAAATCGCTTAATGCTTCTTGTCAATGGTCTCTTTAGTCTATATCAGGCATGTCCAAAGTCCGGCCCGCGGGCCAAATCCGGCCCTCGGTCAAATTTTATCCGGCCCGCAGCCTAGTCATGAAATATATAACGCTCGTATACTGTTATTTGGCTAGCAGTATTAACATTCTTCATTTACCCACTAGAGACCAACAGCACTTTACACAACACAACCCCCAACCCGCTAGAATTCATGGTCAGTGGTTTTCCACCAGAATTCTCACGTAAGAGCACAAATACTTCTGTTTAAGAACAAAGGTTAAGTGAATATTCAAGTGCATGTGATATGCTTGTTTCAAATGTACCAAAAACATTCTTAAGATATTGAAATTGAAACAAAAAAGCAATTGTGAAACACAAAGTGGCTTCCAAAAATTTTCTTAAATTATCGTTACTATATGTAAAAAAGGTTGGCCCCCACCACTTTTACAATAGAAACTCTGGCCCCCGTCGCAAAAAGTTTGGACACCCCTGGTCTATATATTAGATAGCAACAACATCCGGGAATGTTTTTAAGGGATGCAACAGCATCCGGGAAGTTAGATCTGCTTACAAAGTATAGACATGCTGCCTTATGCTGAGATGGATACAATGGAAAAACTTGCGGTACCTCTAAAAGTTGACAAAAGCAAATAATCTTCGAATAAAAATGAATACCTAGCAAAAACGATATAAAAATAATAATCATTTTACTTGTGATTTTGTGGTCCGTGATCTGTTGATCTGTCCAATGGATCTCCGATTTTCATCTTCTTAATTTCAGCGACCTGTCAAAAGCAGTAAGATGGCTTGTATTGCATAAAAACCTAGCGTAAATAAAATATTGACCACGACGTGACTCGAACACGCAGCCTTCTGATCTGGAGTCAGACGCGCTACCATTGCGCCACGCAGCCATCTGCTTACAAGCGAGATAAAAATAGATTGTCGACCTTGTGTATTTTCTTTTGCATTACCAACTCTCTTGTTCAAACAGCGTGCAATTAATTCTTCTCCACATTCTGCGGAAAAGGAACTGGTGCACAGGTAGAAAGAGCAATTCATTTTTCGCAAACGCAAGAGTCTCCTCATTTGAAAACAACTATAAACTCTTCCAAAATTTTATAAAAACATGAAGACTCAAAAGTGAGAAAATTGAAGAATAATTCAAGGATAGTGCAAGGCCCAAGATTCATTAACTCATAAAATTTTTGTGCATTCCAGTGACATTACTGCTTTCAGATCAACTTTCGAAATATCGATACAATAATTTTTGTTCTCTTCCGCTCTAGCTTTGCTGTCTGATGAAGTGAAACATTAACAAAACTTTGAATATATTCCTTGGATTTCAAGCGAAGTTTAACCTTTCCTACTTAAAAATAATTTAAGAATAATTCTTGGCTCCAAATTAGAAAATTGGAAGAATATTGAGATTCAGCGGAAAATTATTTATTCATGTAAAAGAAGAATGCACACGACCTAGATATGTGTAACATATCACGCTAAAAATTATATTGAAAGAGTAAAGAATCGAAATGGGTGACGCCTAGTATATACCCAGTTGTTAAAATCCAACCGGGAATTCAAAAGATTGAGTGAAAAGCCTCCATGAGGTTTGCAGCCCATCTTCAGATTTGCAACCTGGTAAACTTTTCATAGCATGCATTGTTCATTAACACTTACAATAAACAGCATTTTGATCAAAAAACTGCATATTTTATAGTAAACTAGCAGCGATCACTGATCCAAATTAATCATGATCCAATATTGATTGCTGCTAGCATTCAATTGATAATTCCAGGCCTCCCTTAACAGCTTTTTTATGAATTTACGACACTTTAAGATGAATTCTTAGGACATTTCAGGACAGTATTAGTGATTTTTATGACATTTCATGACAGTTTACGGCACTAATTGGTAGTTTTAAACATTACCCTCACAAATAAGTTCTTCTCAACTTTCAGTGCGATATTTCATTGTAAAAACACCTTTATGATACAACCGCACACTTCAGTATTAACCTCAAATACTACATCTTTATTTCCTAAAAATTTACAGTCAAGGTATCAATTGTTTTCAAAAGAGCTAATGAAATAATCAAACAACCACTTTCAAGAAATTTTTGTCCTGCAAAGATTTATGCCATTTTATGACATTTGGCCAAATTTTGTGACATTTTATGAACAATTTCAAACCTTCACATTTCTATGAAGTTTGATGATTTTATAGCAGAGTGGGAGGCCTGCAAGTCTTTTTCATGCCCAGCAAATGCTGAACTTGTCCTGATGTGGTGTTTTTCATATCATAAAATCGCGTCTTTTTCGTATCATAAAATCGTCCCTTCGGTGTTCTAATCTTGCACAATTTGGTATTAAAAGATTGCACTTGTTGCATTATAAAATGGCATTTTTCGCATTATAAACTGGCACTTTTCGTATTATAAAATGGCATTTTTCGCATTATAAAGTGGCACTTTTCGCATTATAAAATGGCACTTGTCGCATTATGAGATGGCACTTTTCGCATTATAAAATTCAGTTGGTATTATAAATCTCATTTTCGTATTGTAAAATCGACGTATGTATTAAAAAGTGGTTTCGTATTATAGAATTAAATTTCCGGAGTATTTTCCCCTTTGGCGAGCATAAAAATCTGTTTTCTTTCCTTTTCAAAAGATGTTACGACAGATTTATGAAGAGGATGCCATACTAAAGTTGTGTCACAGATCTCTGGTCAAAAACAGCACTTATACTTTGCCGGAAATTTCTGACCATTTTTACAACATTCTCTCTTCTTCTTGCGCCCTATCTTATTTATGACATAGGCGACCAGTTTATGCCATTGTTTCATGTTTTCTGTGCACTGAATAACCTCAATCCCAGGCATTCTACTCTACTCCATTCTGCAATCCTTTGGAGAAATGTGGTCCTTTGTCTTCCTCTTACTCTTTTTCCTGCTTCCTTGCCCGTCAGTGCTATCTTTTCAATTCCGTCCTTTCTCATGCAAAGACCAAGGAACAGTAGTTCCTGTTTCTTAATAGTTTTCATCAGCTTTTTTTCAGCGTCAGCTTGAAAAACACTTCTTCATTTGTTGCATCATTTTTCCACCACATCCTCAATATTCTACGTAGAAACCACATCTCTGCTGCATCTATTCTCTTTTCCATTTCTCTAGACACAGTCCATGTTTCATATTCATATTAAGGATCGGCAACACGTAACATTTCACTACCCTGGTAAGGCAGGGTTCACACCCAATATGTCAATTAAAATTCCCTGACTATTCCCTGACCGACAGTTAAAAAACTCACTGTTTCCCTGACTCCAATTTAAAATATTTGCAAAATTTGGTAAAGGAAATGAAGCCTAATAGATAAATAACGTACAGGAACTTACTATAGCATTATACAAAGTGATAAAGTTCACATTTAATGACAACAAATAGAACAACCACTTTGCGAGTACGTATGAAAAGAGATGGTGAAAATAATACATGGACTAAAATATCTGTTTTCCATGACTTTTCCCTGAGTCGGTTAAATATCATAGAAAATTCCCAGACTATTCCAGGTTTTCCAACTTTTCGCAAAAATGGCCTATTTTCCAGGTTTTCCAGGGTTTCCAGATTTAGTATGAACCCAGTAAGGTGATTTTTGGATTACACAAGATTTTCTTCACCTTTGAAAAGTCTCTCTTGACATTGCAATTCTTCATTTACTCTCCCTGTTCACAGCATTAATTACTTCAAATGACGGCAAACACTTCTCGATGAATAACTTTACAGAAGGTCCCAAACTGAATATTGCATTTATTGGCATGATTTAGAGACAAATGTCTTTTGTGCATCACCAAACTTGATCAAATAGCTTCAACAGTATGCTTTTCGGTGTACACATTAATTGCCACATTTAACTCTACATTACTGCCGCATAAAATAAAATTCTATTCGACAAGGATGAAGTTTGACCCGACATTGATGATCCAAAAACTCGAAAGATGAATGCCTTAATGGAATGAATCACTTACCACATTTTCAACATATTTATCGTGGATGGATTCTTCAATAAAAAGCCGACCTATAATGCAAAAAAATCACGTCTATTAAGCTACAAATTACAACACTAATTAGAAACTACCATGGGCAAGTCACTCTCAAAATAACGCATATGTAAATCACGGGAAAATGACTGTGATTCCAGTGATTTCCAGCAAATTTTTTTGTCATTTTTCAGCACTTTTAAAAATGATTTTCAGTCATTTTTATAGCGATTTTTAAGACTTAATATGATTTGTGATTTCAAAGAAGATGAACAAAAAAGCCATGCATCACCACTTGAATGCTCTGATAATGGTGGGGAAACACTTTTAAGGTCTTTGCTGATTTCAGAGAAGAGTTGAGTTAAAGAAGTGCAAAATAAGGCACCAAAACTTAGACCCCTCCCCCCTAACTCGTTGGTTAAAGTACACAGCCAAATCACAGGTCACTATAGGACAAACAGTGGGCTGGGGCCAGGAAATTTCATGTTTGCTTCAATGAGCAATAAAATAGAAAAAAATGAATTGCAGAAAAACAAAACTCAAATCAAAAGCTTGAAATATTCCAAAGTTATAGCAGTTTGAATCTCCGCAAATCATCTAGTTATTGGCAGACCTGTTGTAAATCGTGCTCTGGGTTGCCAGAACCTATCTACAGTGTTAGGTTACTCCAGAAAAATTAAAAATTGGGCTTTTCCCTCATTTTCTTTTATGAAATGAATAGCTAGAATCATGGTTTTTTGGAGTTTAAGTTTTGGCAGTTTCCAAATCTTTAAATGGCAAAAATTTCACTGTTTTTGTGACAAAGTTGATCAAAACATAGTAAATTTTGCGTAAAACGTCGCATTTTTTCAACAAAAATTTCATGCATTAAGGAAAAACTCTCGAATTGTCATAAGCCAGACATAGGAAGGTATACATTTCCTTAAAGAATGGGATTTTAACTGTTAACGAATCTAGTTCTGAAGTGTTTGGCCTATGGCAACTCCACAAAAACAGATTTAACTGGGGAAGCAAGAAAGTCTACTATGATCGAGGTTAAAAAGTTGATAAAATTAATATTCACTCTAAATATGTAGAAATATATTCACTCATCAGAAAGTGAAAAAGTAGAACTATTGCACTCGGGTTTTGGCGTCATGTAGCGAAAGTACTTTACACATCTATTTTCTATGTTTTCCGTAGCAATTTGTCACAAAAATAGTGCATACCCACCCACCCCTACCGTTCCTTACTTTTTCAATAGCCCCCTTATGTGCGTGCTAACGTGATTACAATCGTTCAATCGTGACAAGCGAAACACCTACGCATGATAAAAATTTACCAAAACTGGGAAAACTTGTAAATCTCAAATCCCTCTATTTCCTTCTTCCCTAATCATGCACTTTCCTTCAAGTCGTGGCTAGCAATTTTACAATTTACCGGCACATGCCAATTTTGCCCACTGCCACGCCCATTTTAGAGTCACCCACTCTCATTTTTGTTGACAAATGTCAGGCCTACACCCTTTTAGGGGCATTCTCTAGGAACGACCCTGAGCATGGACATTCAAGTTCGTGTTGTAAAATCATAAGCCCAATATTTGGTCGACTTAGCAGTGACGATGCTTTGATAATCCAACTTTCAGGCTGTAAACAACTAAACACAAATGAAACTTCAGTTTTTTGAAGTATTCCATTATTCCACTTGCCCATACATATCTGTTGAGCGCTCAACAGCTTTCCTGTTATCACCAATAGTAAGAGAAAGGCAAATTTTGCATATTGAATGTACAATGTCCAAATAAGAAGATTCGGCCCCATACCCCAGATTTTTTGTAAATTTTAAATTTTTTGATGTCATCTGATGTGCCTTGTCGGTGCGCTTCTAACAAACCCTCATCCATTTCCATATGCTAATTTTTGGCTGAATTACACAATTTCTATATAATTACGACGCCCCTGCCCACTGCGAGGACAGTGGCTTTCAACCTTTTAACTACGTAACTGAACAGAACCCTAAGGAAATATTCCAGTGATTCGAGGAACCCCTGTTCACATATCAGTATAAGTGAATAATAAACTACTCTCGATCATAGCATTTATACAACTTCTGGCGGAACCTCTAGAATGTACTGGCGGAACACTAGTGTTCAGCGAAACCCCGGTTGAAAGCCACTACTATAGGAGAACAAGCCGTGTGCACACGCATCGTAATTTGTATGGCTCCATGTAGGCCTAAGGCTGTATTCCTTCTTAGCTTTGGAAAGGAATTGTGCCTACAGATATACAATGATACTACCCATGACATAGACAAAGAAGGAATGGTAGACTCAGCACAAGTACAGCATCCCACAAGTAAATTCCAAATATGGTAGTAATTGGCTCTGATTCTGGCTAATAAAAGTACCTTCATATTAATAAAAAAGGACCAATATTGAGTACTATCAATAAACAAAAGAACAAACGATTCTCTCAAGAACTAAATCAGCTGTTTTCATACGAGCCGAGGCAATACTATGATATAATCACAAAAATCATACCTGCAGCGATACAATTCTCTCCTTTGTTAAACATGCAAGCGTACATTCCCTAAAATCGGATGGGTTAGAGTAAGTCACTACTAAAAGTCTGTTCAATAATTACGTCACACTGAAATTGACATTTTTGAATCACCCATCAACCAGCGTCACAATTGGAATCACGAAAACCGAGTATAACTACCATAGAGATAGGCATGTCTCTATGAGAACTACACACCCCCTAGGCGTGACGTAATTATTGAACAGCCCCATATGTATTAATTAAAAAACAATGCTAAAAGCGGTGAACATTGATTATCCGCATAGCTAATAATGCAAGAGTAAATAAGTCCTAAGGATGGGCATCACATGAGTCGAAATTCCGTCCAGTGCATTCCTTCAACCCCAAATCACCCCCACAGCTCCTCGATCATTCCCTAAACCCCATCAAACATTTTCTGTACCCCCTCAACCAATATTTTAATGTTCACATATTCAATACAGAATCGTGTCTATTTCTGCAAATGCTTCACAAAATATCATACCACATCATATTTGAAAAACCTAAAAATACCCAGATGCTCCTGCAAATACACAGAACAGAAACTACGGTTTTAATTTAATCGTGAAGCTGGCACTTCAACCAGTGAAACTGAACCTCATAATTTGACAATTTTAATAAAGATATGAAAATAAAAGGTCTACTTCCTTCACAAGTTCTGCAGCTTTACTAAAATGTTATACTATTTTTCATGAAGACTCTCCAAACAACGTGCCACTTTATATATGCATCAACCAAAATGAAAGGAACACAAAACAATACACCGCAAATCTTTGAATAAGCTCCCGTTTCCGAATAACCCCCCTCGAGTAAGCCCACCCAAAAATTATTTTTGCAAATGATTCCCCCCTCGAATAAGCCTCAATGTGGCTTTAATCGAGGGAAGCATAATTGCAGAACAATACCTTGTTTCAAGAAACCCCCACATGACAATGGTTATACAGTGTTACTTCCTTTGACTGAAGATAAAAAAGCAAAAAGGACCGCGACTGTCATGACAATAATGAGGAAATTGCTATTGACTAATAAATTTCGTTTGTAAAATAGCCTTTTGCAAGTTTTTTAATTTTGTTGATTGAGAAAATTATGTTGTCTTTTATGTCAGCCTTTGAGGAAAATTCCGAACTTTGAAATAATCCCCCCCCCCTGGAATAAGCTACCGTTCAAAAATTCATTTTTGCAAATAAGCCCCCCGGGGGCTTCTTCGAGGATATACAGTATTTGATTTTTAATGTTTACCTGTCTGACGGCCTTCTCCATGTCACAATCACTGAAAATGATGAGTGGAGATTTGCCACCAAGCTCAAGCGAGACACGCTTTACATTACTTTCAGCGGCACTTTGAAGAAACAGAAAGAAAATCACAAAAGCTGTTCTTCGAATTATCTTGAAAACCAGTTACAGCTATCGGAGGTACATCTCATGCATTTGAATAGCGTGGGATTCACAAGCTATTAGAGAATTCCGTAATCACAGGCTATTAGAGAATTCCGTAATCAGAAACTTAAGTTTACTCTTACACATCATCTAAATACCGTGTAATATCACAATGAGACATTTTACCTTTTCATAATACCAGCTCCAATAGGAGTAGATCCTGTAAATCCAACTTTTCTTATATCAGGGTGGTCACAAATTCTCTGACCCACTACTGAACCAGACCCAGGAACAATGTTGATTGTTCCTTTGGGAAAACCAGCCCTGGCTGCCAGCTCAGCAAATTTCAAAGCAGTCATGGGGGTAACCTAAATGAAAACATCACAAAAAATTATGATAATACTACATTATAAATAGATGTAAAAACAAAAATCAATGCAAAAATTATGATTTGCTTAGCAATCTACTAGATGTCTCCTGATAGAACGAACAGTATTTTTATTATTATTTTTAGTAACATTTTGGAAAATGAAGCTTTTCAATGAACTTTATGGTTAGGATGATAATATTGGGACAGATATCTTGGCTTTTCTGACTTTCATTTATTCATATATCTACTTATGTTGAAGTAAATCGTTTATGTCCGAATGCATGAAATGAAATTAAATGTAAGTCAGTTTGGACCTCGGTGATTCTTCTACTTCTAGCTTTAATCTAGCTTCATCTCTCACTATCGTCGTCCTAATCATAAATTTTCGCAATATAAAAATTATTACTTACAGTGCACTAATTTCATGCATAAAACAATAAAATTTATATTATAAAAAGCAGGTATCAAGAGCCTGTGACTTGGAATAAGAGTAGAGAATAAACCACAGTGAAGAAATGCAGATTGATATCAAACAGCTTACTTGCGCTGGTTTTAGCACAACGGTATTTCCAGCTGCCAAAAGTGGCGCCATTTTCCATGCTAGCATCATCAGCGGGTAATTCCATGGGACAATTAAACCACAAACTCCAATCGGTTCCTTTTTTGTAATGCAAAGATTTTTGCTTGGTCTTGCATGATTAATTGGAATTGTGGCGCCCTTACAATGAAACAGGTCACTTGAATCACATAAAAGTGAATATAAACCTTCACCACAACTAAATGAACATGGTTTTGTATTTGTACAACAAAACTATCTCAAAACTACGCTTTGCTAATGAAAATCCCATAGAATGCATAAGCTGCAAAAAGATCATCAAAACAATATACACTACTTTTAGTAAAACTTTACTTCCCAGAGTTCAAAAACATTTTCTAGACTCTTGGACATAATCGCTATTTTTCAGAAATGGTGCTTCTATCATCACATGGGAATTGACAATTGATTTGCCAGGCTATAGTGAGAACTTTATCTATAAATATGTGAGAACGACTTACTTGTATCTTGTCAGCCCAGCCAGCAAAATACTTAAATGTATCTATTGACATTCCAACATGCGTTTTTAATGCAAGAGTGTAAACAGCTCCAGAATCTAAAGATTCAATCGTTGCAAGTTCTTCCCTGTGCTGGTCCATAAGGTCTGCCAATCTAAATAAAGAGAGGCCAGTTATTATTGCATGTTCGAACGGACGAGACATGAAGATTATGCCTTGAACACAACGAACTCTAAACTAACCCCTAAACCCTTGCCCAACACTACAAAAAGTTACCCAAGTGAACCCGGGCTCAACTTGGATAGAGTTAACCCATATAGGATTTTGTAGGACTCTTGTAGTGTGTTAACTCTACCCAGGTTGAGCCCGGACTCACCCTGGGTAACTTTTTTGTGTGGACAAGACTTAAATTTGTCTAGAAATATTACCATATTCGCTTTTCACAGCCAAATATCATAATTTCAAACATAAATGAGTCAAGTAGAAAATGTCATTTTCTAACTAATGCTTTTAGTCAGCACTAGTTTCTCACTTATGCAATTATCTGAGGAAAAAAGCTAACATTTCAAATTCAACCTTTTCTCGGTTTTTCATCTTTGCAACTTATCACTTTGGAAATAAACAGAGTGTACGCACAATTCAGGAAAATATACGTTCATGAATTCGTAAATAGACACAACTCAATTCTAACTATAAAACATAGGATAGCACTGCACATCAACATTTCGCAGATCCTAAAAGCAGACAGTAGTTTACTAGCTAATAAGCGATTCAGTAGCAACTATAGTCGCAAGCTGAAAAACATACAAAAAGGGATACCTAAAGACGATATAATTTTCTACTATTACAAATAAGACTATTATCCTACTTGTACATCAGTGCACCACGGTCACGAGCATTCATTTTACCCCAGTCTCCATAAAATGCTTCCTACGGAGAAAAGTTAATCAAATGAAATATAGGTCCCAATACTGAACGTACAAATCACATTGTAGCTTCGGGTACAAACATTAAGGACTTAAAAGCTCTGCTACACTGTTTAATAAGGATTTCTCGTGCTTTTACCATTTGCACATAAAACGAATTTCTTTTCACTTTTCTTGTTTTCTTTCAGATTCATATTTTACTCTTTGGAGGGAGTTTGTGGCCTAAAATCTACGCGTCATTTTGCAGTTGATAAAACCATATGAACTGAAGTCATAAGCAATGCTGTAAATTCAGTTACCTTAGCGGCAGCCACTGCCTTATCGACATCTTCTCTTCCTCCTAGTGCAACTTTGGCAAGGACCTGATGAAATGAAGAATCGCATTAAGTCAAGAAGAAGTTGATTGCCGAATATAGATATAACACAAAACCAATAAGAACAAATTGTTATTCCTCAAGGATGGGAATCATCAAGGAATATAGATCTGTAGATGTAGAATATATCAAGTAGTACATGGACAATGAAAGTATTCGAAAGACAAAGGAAAAAGATAGCTATAAATGGTCCTGAAGTATAAGAAGAGCCTCAAAGAGGAATTAATAAGGATGCAAATTGTCCCGGGACCTCAAGGTCAAGGCGCTTCAGAATATCAAATACTTCAAGGTCTAGCAAAGGCATAGAAAATTGCAAGTGACATGATGAAGTTTTTCTCACCGTCTCATCTGTTGGATTTATTGTCTCAAATGTCCTTCCTGATTCAGAATCAACAAACTCGCCATTGATAAACAGTTGATAAGGCATATTAATTGTCATTTTGTTTACATCCATTTCGATCTAGCCAATAAAAGTAAAGTTCATGTATGACAGCTGCATATCATTGGATGGAAATAGTCATGTGGCCCAAAACTAGCACAGGAAATATGCGTATACAAAATAAAATAGGCAGACACAAACACATAAGACACTTAGAATGAGACATATATTCTCAGGTGCATCGCCTATAGCATGAGAAATATACTCTCAGGTACCAAATAAAGTCCCCCCCCACCCTATTAATTTTTCGACTGTTTTCCAACCCCCCAGACCTTATAAGGACCCCCTGTTTATTAATTTTGAGCAAATGTACATTTTTACGAGCCCCTAATTTCATTCCATTTCTCTGTTAGTACTATTCACGCCCAGTATTCTGGGCAAAATAGAGTGCTTATGTATATATTTTAGCCATAAGCTTTATGACGATCTGTTTCTGTTCTTTCCATCGTTTTATTATCATTTAAAGCTATTTCGCAACTTCCGACTCCCCCTGTTTACTTTGACCCCCCGTTTATAAATTTTAGAATTTTTTTTCAACACCCCTGTTTATAAGAACCCCCCCCCCATTTATTTGCCACCTCAAAGTAGAAACATATACCTCATTTAGGATATAACAAGACAAAGTAGGGTTATGAAAACAAAGTTGACTATCACTAGTGCTGTAATTGCAACAACGAAGTTCCTACTTGGCATGTGCGGGCTTTCGTGGGAAGATACGCGTGCTAGCTATCACACTTCTAAAACCATCCAGGTGTGTGATTGCGTGTGATGGTGTGATAGTGGCTCCCTTTCTCGTTACAATCAATTGCGAACTTTGGAGAGAGTTGAGGCAGTGACACTGTGAAGGGGGCATGGGGGCTAGCCCCTTTCACGAAAATTTGCAAGTTTTTTATTGTCTGCTTTGCGTTCCCTCTTTTCATTTAGAATTCTTTAACCTTGGTTACATTCAGGGGTGCCATGGAGAGGATCAGCCACGTCATCAACATCAAGAGAACTCTTGCGGAACTAAGTCAACCCCTATTGAGCTTAAGGAAGGATGAATGAATTCCTAACTGGACATAAACTTGAAGTGATCACAATGTGAGTTAATAGCACACTATATGATCATTGCCTGCAACTATTTTTCGTTTCGTCTAAGTTACAATTTCGTGTACACAACAGAGGCAGAAATTGTATTATCACTAATGCAAAGACAAGCATGTTGAAAGGGGTTGTTGGACCATATTCATTAAAAGACCCACGGAACTAGCAACGAAATCGTTCCGCTTGAAAGCAACCAAGGCGTGCGATATTCTGCACACCTCAAAAGCTGGAGGTGTATGCAAGGGTGTGCACGTGCGATCGATAACCCACAAAAGCCTGATGTGTGATTGCAAGGTTGACAGTGATGTTGGCTTAGGCGATTTTTCACTCAGTTTGGGGATTTCCACACGCGTGTCTGGGCATGGACTGGACATAGACAAACATATACTTAAATATGAATTATATACATGTGTCCTTCCTGTACTTATTCATCGACACATATTGCAGACAAATCACTTAAAATCTTGATTGAAGAACAACGAAAAAAGAAACATCTTACTGTTTCACAGCTAAATTCCTCTCTTCCAAATCCTCTTGAGCGAAGAATTGAAAAACGTATGAAATCTGAAAGGCTAAAGTAAAATAATCATAAGTTTTTTCTTCAAGAATGGAGGACAAAATATGTACTAATACGATAAAATAATCTGCATAGGAGCAGAACTGCCAGATTCTTGCAACAAGATCTGCAAAGGAACAGAACTGCCAGATTCCTGCAACAAGATCTTCAACGAAAAAGAACGACAACTAATTCTTTAGGAACGCCATATCATAGGCATCTCTATTGTTAAAATAAATGTCTTGTAAATGGGCACTTTTTCGATATTTTCACCAATATATCTCAATGCTCTTCTTCTAACTTAACAACTTTGCATCTTCCTAACACTAGCACAAGGTTCGTGCTGTGGCGTGTAGATAAAAGTTTTGGACATTTTCAGAAGATTGTAAGGACCAAAAAACAAATTTTTAAGGAGAATTTTTTGTGTTTTCGTGGCAAAAAGTAAATCATTCCCTTAAAAAGTATGTCATGTAAAATCGTCTACCACAGAAATTGATTAGAAATAACGAGCTCTTAAGGAGCTTTTTCTAAAATGCACGAATCTAAGGAGCTTGAATCACCCTTAAAAACGAAAATTACATCAAAGGAGTTTTTAAGGAGTTCAAGAGTAGCGCAAGCTCTGTAGAAGCAACAGAAACATCCATTTACAAATACAGTAATCTCGCTACAATATATTCGCTGGGCTACAATGCATTCGCTGGTCTACAATGTCTTCGCTGGTCTACAATGTATTCGCTGGGCTACAATGTATTCGCTGGGCTACAATGTATTCGCTGGTCTACAATGTATTCGCTGGGCTACAATGTATTCGCTGGGCTACAATGTACGTCAGATCTAAAGTACTAAATAAGCTTGAACCTAGAAATGCGATTTATAAACGAATCATACACTACTGTTTTGTTCTGTCATATCTATAATGCTTCTATCAACATTTGAAAACTAAAGCAAACTTACACTGTATTCATATACACCTCTTCATTCTCAAGCTCAACGCCACAGTTGGATTTCAGTTCTTCAACCAATCTAAACCAAAAACGGCAGTAAATGGAAGCGACTCAAAATGCACAATAGAAGAAGATATTGGAAACCAGCAAATCTGGGGACTACGAACAGACCTGACAAGTCTGACAGTTAGCTGCCTTAAACGGAGGTTTAAAAAAACGCCCTTCAAAGTGGACGTTTAGAAAAAGGAGGCTTTCTTCGAACGCAGTAGATTAATTAGAGCGCACAAAAACGGATGTTTGTCTTGACCACAGCATTGTGAAAGGATAAAAAACACAGAAACGGATATTTTCTCTTCCGTTGCTGTGAGCAGTGTGAACGCACAAAAACGGATACTTTTTACCTGGACTTTGGTACAAACACGGAGCAGTGCGAACGATTGACAGATATGAACAAAAACGGATGAGTTCGTAAGCGAGGCAGTGTGAACCCCAGCCTGAGAAACATCACGACAAAATGCAAAAATTGCTGATTTTGAACAATAACTTTCAGGAGAGTTACCTTGCAACATCCATTGATCCAGCGCCTGCTTTGAAGAAATCTGTTGCAGGATCAACTTCTGGTTGGTTCAAGATGCCAGCCCATATTTGCTGAAATCGCAAGCAATCAAATTTGGGTGACTAAATGTAGAAAAACTAACGAGACGAGCGATCATAAGCATTATAAATCATCACACATTACTAGCAAAACATTGTTTAGGGGCCTTTCAAAAGTATGTACGCTCTTAAGGGGGGAATGAGTATCGTCCCTTGTACAAAACAGGGGTGGCGACAGGGGAGAGATAGGGGGGCTATAGCCTCCAGTCGAAAAATGCTAGCCTCCAGTCGGAACATGCTGGCCTCCGTCGAAAGGTAAAAAACGATTTTTTTCGGAGATTTCTGGCATTAATAGTACCATGAAAACCGCATTTTAGCTCCCCCGTCGGAAGAGTCAGCCCCCTATCGGAAAACTTCTGGCGCAACCCCTAGTACAAAAACATTTAAGGCGAGAGGGAGGATTGAAAAGAACGTACGTAGTTGCAAATATTCCCTAAATCAACAAAACTATATTTTAAAGACTATACCCCAAAGATTTTTATAGCCTTGAAAGCCAAACGCATGTGCATTGCAAGAAAGTTTGTTTCCAGATCAGGTCTTAGCGGGCACTGCAATGTGTCATACCAACACTATAGAGCTAATGCAAGTAGAATAATTCGAAACAGAGTCTATCCAATACAATATCATGTGTATATGCGACACTGGGAATACCAAAGATGCTTAAATGCAAATGGTAAGATAAGTAATAGATTTAAATGTTTAAGCAAGGGTGGTGATAACCTAACTGTACTTAGGCTCTAGAGAGAGGATACCTCCAAATCAAGCAAAGTGCACACAGGGGATGGGGTCTAAAGTCAATGAAAAAAGCTTGTTACTGCTTCAAGCTTGCTTGCATACATACTTTCTGAATAGTCCCTCACGATATTTTGCTATTCCAAGTAAGTTTCATTATGCCATATAAGACAAATTTTCATTTGACAATATCAATTCTATCCTTGCTCTAAAGAAAATTTATTCTTTCAAATTTAATAATGATAACACAACTTTGCTAAAATCATTTGCTTTTATGAAAGCATATAATTGGATTTCTGGAGCTTCTGAAAACAACTTTTATAATACAAAGACCAAGACTTAGCATATGTGCTACAGCTACTCTTTAAGATCTGGAACTGTGACAAAACTGCAGTAACACTTAATGATAATAAAAACAAGAAAATTAACAGCAGATTGTTAGTGTACTGAATATTTCTAGATTTGCACCAAAATGGGTCTCTTTACCTCAGTAATAGATAGCAAAACTGACAGCAAAATCAATCACCTTGTAAGCATGCATGTGAAAGTCAAGACGCTTACAATTATTTGCTCCTCAATCTTCTTTTCTTCATCTGTAAGAACTAAATCCTCTTGCTCCTCTTCCATTGCACCAAATTTTGATGCTGGAATCATCTTACCATCTCCAAGTTGTAATGTTTTGACATTAACCTTAATCAAGCAATATAACTCAAATTATAGTAAACCTCAAAAGCACAAGCTTCTTAATATTATCTACTAAAAGTTTCCAACTGATGCCTAATTTGATGCCAATAACAATTTATCTCTTAGCAGGGAAGTTCTGATAGTCTTCTCACTATTTCAGAACTTGTTATATAAAATAGGGCCAAGAAAAGGGGGGAAAATAGTCCCCAATCCTTCTCATTATTATAACTGGCTATTCCTGCATTCCTTCATCCAATGCCTTTAGATCCTTGAAAGTAAATCAATGATGGATGCAACAGTGATTAATACACCAACAGGACCTTCATACCATTTTACCATCAGTGCCAAACAGCAGCATTCCATCTTTATGAACAATTGCAGGCTTTTCCATTCCCTCAATCACAACTTCTGTCCCAGATGGTGGTGAGCTTTTGCTGAACATGGTTGAGCCATAAAAGGTGACTTGCTAAGGGACATGAATCAAACAATTGACAACTGCATAATTTTTCTTTATGCAAACAAACAGGAAAATTTCAATGCTAAGGGATAATACAAACAAACACTAATATTGATGAGCAATGGCTACCAGAAACTTCTAAAGATCAAACAAAGAGTTAAACAGCTCAAGACAATCTAAATACAATGAGGAAACCCAATTAATGTAAACTATTGGAAGAGATAGTGATACAAGATACATGTGTGACAACAGCAACTACATACTTGGGCAGGGGTATACAGGGTGACATACCTCTTCATGATCACAACCTTTATGACCACACCCATTTTTCATTAATGAAGTTATTCTCTTATTGCTTCAATAAAACAGGTTGTCAACCTACCCCTAGCATTTTTCTCATTGAATATAGATGAAATGGATGGAAGTAAATACAAATACCATTCTCCAAATACCATTCTCAATAAATAGATATTCTGGAGAAACCTGGGGGAACATGGATTCCAAGTCCCTCCATACCCCTGTGGCTCTGCTACTGACAAGACATTGCTTTCTTTTCTTTCTAAGTGTGGAAGGGCATTGTTCTCCCAAACAAAGAGACTAATTGCTTGAATAAGCTGTGATTTTTTCATTTATATTTAAGATAAATGTTTGCAAATCTAGTAAAATAAATCTAAAATCTTACTTCTCCATCAATCATGGCCCATGCTCCTGGCAACTAAAAAAGAAAATGTATAAGTATATACTAAACCACACTCAACATCTAAGACTCAAATTTGATGCAAATCATTTGAAACTTTGAAGTGACACTTCATATAGCTACCTTGTCATTTCCTCTGATAAAATTATGTAATGACTGGCCTGTTTTTTCAAATGGAATCTGCAACAAAACAACAGAGAAGCATAAGCTAAGTAATACAAAGTGTCATCACTCAAATGAAAATGCTGAAAATAAAACTATATTCTCTCCTTCAATTGTCATTAGCCATCCTAATCTATCTATTCTAATTGTATTTCTCTGTAGTCCTATGCATAACATAGAAAATAAAGATAGACTATGCTGCACTTCCATGCAAAGGCAAAGTACAGCTTTGCACAACATGTAACAAGCAATACTTTCTTCACTTTTGGTAACTATTTATATGTTAACAATTATTTAATATGTGCCACTCTGCACATCTTGATTTAACATGTGATCACTTAAATCCTATTCAAGATGATGTTTGGACACTTTCATTGCAGACTGAAGATGGCCCAAGATTGGGTTGAAACATATCATGAAATTTTCAAATAGGATTGAGTCAGATTGTTTGGGATTATTGAATGTTATGGAAATGTCAAGTAATTTAGTCTAAGGAAGAAAAGCTAAATGTTATCTTATATAAAATATTGAAAGCTATCACTTACTCAATGAAATACATCGATTTTTCCAATTATCCGCAAGCTCCCAGTGGTTATTTCCACAACAATAATAACCTACCTTGGCAACTTCCTTCTTCTTCCAAATTTTATCATAAGTTGCACCCTCTTCTGATTGTGTTATTTTAGGGGCCTTTCCTTCACCAATGAGCTCAACAGCCTCAACCTGAAACAAATAGTATCAACTGCATAACTATATTGCATTTAGAACTTCAATTACAAGTACCTATGGAATATGGAGATTCAAGGATATGGTCATTGCCTAATTCCAACTACAGTAACACAAACCTTGAACATTGGTAAACAGTGTATATTGTAAAGGATTTTCAATGTAGTAATGACCACAATTGCATGGAAAGTTCAATACTCCAAGAAATCTAATATCATGTACTATTTTATATCTGAAATTTAATATCGCTCATTGCAGATTCAAAGCAAAGTTATAGAAACTGCACAAAGCACCACTGACCATTCCTTTGATTCCTTCTGGGTAAAGAAATCTATTGTACAATGAATCAACAGTTTCATTTGGATCTATATCAACAGATTTCTGCAGTAGAATGGGTCCAGTATCCAGACCATCATCAGCATAAAAGACTGTAAAGCCTCCTTTTTCATCACCTTCCATTAAAGTCCTACAAGCAAAAACATTGAATTTTGAAGCTATTGACAACTAGGAAAAACTGCAGCAAGTAAGGTGAGTATACTGACTCTGTTCTTATCTATTTCATGACAATACATTCCTTGTTTAGCTGCTGAAACAAGTACCAAACAGAGGAATCAAATTGGTCATACAATGTGAAGGACAAAATTCAATGCTGTACCAGGGACAACAGAGACAGATTATAAAAACTGATGAGCCATGTTTTGAAATAATAAGCATGAAGAAATCACTTTCAATAACAGAGTATTGTTCAAAACATTAGTACTCATAATGAATTGTTGATGCTCTTCAAAAGCTTACCAATACAATGCAGACTAGAAAAACTGAGATGAACATAAAATATTTGATTGCCAAAAATATGTGATATAAAAGATCATTGAAGCATATATCTTTTTTTAATATTTGCATTTAAGGACTGCAATTCAATAGAGCTGGTTTTCAAGGCATCATCACAAAGATAGGTAGCAACATACTAGACAAAACATAAACAAACTACTATCATTGACATACCACATTCTTAATGATTTAATTACAAACTCTATTTATAACAAAACTGCATCATCTTGAAATGGATGATTATTCAATATAATTTGTCAAGAGAAGGTCATTTTTATTCAATTTAATTTTTCAAGAGAAGATAATTTTTATTTAATGGAATTTGTCAAGAGAAGATCATGTTAGGAAAATGCTTGGTTACGCTTAGCCCAGAGAGTGATCCATAATGCTTCTATTCTATATGAAAGACAGCTTTGCAGATTAACTGAGATTTTGCCTTCCTCCCATTATCCTGGATTTCGATTGCATGCCCATGAGGCCACGCGTCTCAAGAGTCGCTTCCGCTTTCCACGAACTCAAGCAAACTGCCTTGAGCATCAACTTTCACGCACCAGAACTTTCTTTTCCATATACAATACGATTCCTAGGTTGGAGAACACATTCCATACTCGAGATATAAGTGGAACATAATGAGTCAGCAAACAATCTCAAGAAAAATTAACTCTGGATACTTTGTAGCACTTACGCAGGGCACCAATCACCTAGATGTCTGAACCTTCCATGGCTAGCTAATCTATGTAGTTATTCTCTGTCTATGGAAGTGCAAGCAGTGCTTCAAAGGTACTACTTTTCAAAACCAGCCATTTTAGAAACAATAATGGTTTATACAATCGTAAACAAAATGTGAGATCACTAAAGTCCCAAAGTTATGCTCGAACAATTTCTTACCAGTTGATAGCAGATGCCCCACGGTGTCTTGGCAAGATTGATGGGTGATATACAATTGAACCTTTTTCAGGGTGGTTTATAACATCCATTGGTATGAACTGTGAGCAAAATGGCATGACGTTTAATTCCGCATTTACATTTTTGTACTTCTCGACGACTTCTGGAATAGCTACTTTCTTTTGCTGCCAACGTGGAAACTTGAAGACCGTGACGCCATCCTTTTCAGCTTCGATAGCCAAAGGGTCAGCCTTTCCTTGGATATCAGGAATAGTAAAAACTCCAACAACTTCGTGGCCTTTTTCTCTTAGAGATTTGTAAACTTCTGCACCAAAATTCGACTGGCCTATCACAGCGATTCTCATCGACGCCATGCTTGATGCAGATGTAGACACACTTCGCGTAATATGCTTGAGTATTTTGCCGGCAGCTAGCATCGTTTATTAACATTTAACCACCAGACCTAAACACAAAAAGGTCAGATCGACTATTATCAAGCAAATGCAGAGACTTTATCCTTCACGTGCAAAGCGAAAGTGTTAAATCAGCCAATAATATCAACCAGTGATGCTACAGTATTGTGTCACTTGACCAATAAGTTGTAAGAACGTCTCAATTGGCTTGAGAAGGTGTGTGCGTGTCTATTATGATCCAAAAAACCAGTACAAACCCGTTTAACTGGGTCTATGTCTGCCATAGACCAGATCTTATCTTTACAATCAAATAGGAATGGGAGAAGTACGTGTACGTCATCGGGTGCGAGCTCTGAAATCGAGGTTAGTTCCAGGGATAAAGACTTGAGCAGCAGGCAGGCAGGGGTGATTTCTAGGGGGGGCTCAGGGGGGCGGAGCCCCCCTTGTTAAAATTTCTGCTCATTTTGGGGGGGCTGAGCCCCCCAGAATCCTTGCATTAGCTTAGCTTTTCAGAGTTTATTGGCCTTGCTTCCAAAGTGTTATGAACAATTGTGCACTGCTATATGGTTATTGACGCACCTCTTCTTGTTGGTTATACTATATCAGTATTAAACTAAATTATCATGTTTCCATCTTTGAAAATATGGGCGTGGTTGTAGCTGGGCCACACCCAAATTATGGGCGTGGTTGTGCCTAGAGCCCCCCTTGTTAACAATTTTAGAAATCACCACTGCAGGCAGGCAAGTGAATACATACTCTTAGGTCCCGAATAAACGTCCACCACCACCAAGGGGGAAAAATGTTTTCAACCAATCAGCTCATTTGTTTACATTATCAATTACCAATCAAGATACGCAAAACACAATAGAAAATGAAGAGAAAATAACTTCTGATCAGATTCAAAAGCAAAGAACAAACCACAGGCATTTTGCTTTGGAGAAAAACAGCTCTCACAAAAAACTGGTGTTGCAAGTGGAATTTGAATTTTTCTGGGAGATTTTTATACTTTCAGGTAGTAGATGCAATTTTCTAAAAGTCTAGTGCTTCCTTTCTCAAAATATTGCCGTTCAGCGGAGATATCTTCTGTTTTAATTGATGCAATTTAACAAGTTTCTGGAGATTAAGTCTTCCTTGAAAGGAGCTTCCCTGCACATGCTTTCTGTATTCTTCCAGCCAATTTAGAGATAGCCTTGGCAATATTAAAGAAAACCTATTGGCCTGTAAAAATATTTATTTTAGAAAAAACGCACAAAGAAATAGCTTGCTACAAATAATGTAAATATAATATCTATAGAGATAGAGATATGTAAATATCCTGATTAAAATAATCTCACTGAAAACGTTGGGAATTCTAATGATAATGAGAGCCAGTCATTTCTGCTCCAACAAACAATGCTCCATGCCACAAATTTGTTCAAGGAAAAATATTTTTCAAAAGTGATAGAGTCGTTGCATTTAGTCTTTTCTAGGGGACTGGTAACTACAACCTGGCCCTTTAAAAATGGCTGAAACGCTATATGGAATGTATGGTGCGGTCAAAGTAATTCAGTTTTAAAGGTATAGCAAGGTGAGGTATGCACTTCCCGACATCGATTTCCTTCAATCAGCTTTGAAGCTGAATATTGTCTTTGTTTCGTTCATAAGATACCTGTATCCTCAGTTCCCACGATGACTAACAGAATACCGTCCTAACTGTTGAAATCTTCACTCATTTCTTGTATTTCAGCAATGTGGCTCTACTTACTTTACCTGATATGTAGCTTTGTCTTAGACGAAATTGGTTCCCCAACATCTCAAAATACTTTCCATTCTTTAAGCTTTTCAACTGCAATGTCGACAGTACCTACAGTTCTCCCAATTTAGTTGCCACATCAGACAAAGATTCAGATGTTTTGCTCCAATAGTGGTGGTAAAATTCACAATTTCTTAGCGATTTCCGTGTTAGAGCTACTATTTCTTCGGAGCTTAAACTTGTCAAATAAGATTTCATTGATATTTTGGGGATCATGATGGAGGCCTTCCCGGGGCGATCCTTATGAGTACCTACATAGCAAAGAAAACTAACTCTATCACTACTCTCTTACCATGTTAAAGCAATCAACGAGTGCATATCATGCAATGAGCGCATCTAAGTTAAAATCACTGAAAGCTCTATCCTTCAGTGTAGAAGGACTCTCTGCAGCCAAGTCAGAGCTCATCTCCAACCTGTGTAAAGCTGAAAACTGTGACATCCTTTGTCTACAAGAAACACACAGAGATGAAAAAGTTTCCGCCTTAGAATAGCTGGAATACAGATAATAGCAGAACTACCTCATGAGAAATACGGTAGTACCATATTATGTAAAATGGTGATACAGCCAACCAACGATTTCAAAATTAATCTAGACACATTGAACTACTAACAATAGAAACAAATTAAGTTGCCATAACCTTAATCTATAAACCACCTGCCGTACCATTTAAGCTACCAATCAGACGACCTGGAAAGGCACATATATCCATTGGGGACTTCAACAGCCACCACTAACTCTGGGGATGCAATCATACCAACTCAGATGGTGAAGCAACTGCGTTTTGGGCAGAAAACAGCAAACTACAACTCATACATGACCCAAAACTACCGAGATCCTTTAATACTGGCCGATGGAAGAAGAATTATAACCCAGATCTTTGCTTTGTATCAGAAACAATATCACAAAACTGCAAAAACTTGTCTGCACCCCCATCACACATTCGCAACACCGACCAATTGGGAGTAGAAATCTAGGCTATCATCACTCCTACTAAAATACCTTTCGGTCGTCGCTTCAACTTCTAAAAAGCAGACTGGAATAAATGTGCATTAGTCCTAGACACAGCTATTACCACAACTAAACCAGATCCTACTAGCGATTATTATATACAATTTACTGACACCATTTAGGAAGTCTCATGGAAAGCAGTACCAAGAGGATGTAGGAAGGAATACATACTGGTCTCAGGGAGGAAAACATGGATTTGTACAAACAATATAACGTTGCTTTTGATAAAAACTCTTTCTCACAAATAACAGCAGAACTTGGGGAGGAGAGTTGGTGAACAATATTTCAGAACATAGATGGGAGACCTGGAAACAACTCATAGAAAAAACAGAAATGACTCGCAGCAGTAGGAAAGCGGGGGAAACTATAACAATCCTGTCCAATGATTACACGCTTTCCATAGAGAAAGCCAATGTCACTGCTAATCAAGTTGCCCATTAGCTAATTAAAAATGGAAAATCACAAACCCAGAAAAAGCAGAAATCAACTCCTCTACCCGAAAACGATCACTCTATCGTCAATGATGCAGTCACCCTCAGAGAACTAGAGATCGGAATGCAGCAAATGAAAAGTGGAAAAGCAGCTGGGCTTGATGACATGTGTGCTGAACAAATCCTACATATTGGAAAAGCTGCAAAAACATGGATCCTCAATCTCTTCAACCACTGCATAGAGACACATAGCATACCAAAAATATGGAGAAAGAGTAGAATCATAGCAGTCCCTAAACCAGGCAAAGATTCAGAGGAACCCAAGAACTATTGGCCCACGTCGCTTCTATGCCACTGTTTCAAACAAATTTGAATGGCTCATTCTCAATCGCATGACAGACATCCTTGAAGAGAAGCTTATCCCTGAGCAAGCAGACTTCAGACACGCGAAGTCATGCACGGGACAGCTTCTAAATCCCACCCAGCGCATCGACGATGGCTTCAATAAGTGCCTAAAGACCGGGGCTTTCTTTGTCAATCTTACTGCCGCTTTTGACACAGTTAACCACAGAATACTGCTACAAAAACTCCGCCATATCACCAATGGCGACACATCTCTCACCAAGATGATCCAAGCAATACTTGGTGGTGGAGCCAAAGAATGAAGAACCTCAAGGAAGTGTCCTCACACCAGTACTTTTCAACATATACACGAATGATCAACCAATAAAGCTAACACCAGCAGTTTCATTTATGCTGACGACCTTGCTATAACAGTCCAGGCTCAGGCATTTGGACAACTAGAAAATAA
Source organism: Cassiopea xamachana (assembly GCA_900291935.2). NCBI lineage: Eukaryota > Metazoa > Cnidaria > Scyphozoa > Rhizostomeae > Cassiopeidae > Cassiopea > Cassiopea xamachana. The sequence goes on along the minus strand of OLMO02000003.1, from coordinate 5,592,281 downwards.
GATTATAATAGCACTGCAAAACATGACAAACTACTACTCAAAGAACCAGCTAAGAGAAAACCCAGCAAATATACAAACATCTTTGTGCGTTTTTTGTAAAGTAATTAGTTTTATAGGCCTATAGGTCTTCTTTAATATTGCCAAGCCTATCTTTAAATTGGCTAGAGGAATACAGAAAGCATGTACAGGGGCAAAAACAATTTTGCGAGCGAAAAATTTTGCATTGGCCGCGCTTTGTACAACTGACTGTCTAATATGAAAATTAACTAGCACAATATACAACGAAATGCAAAATTAACCTTTCAAATAGAAAAAGGCTTGTACTGTGTATCCAGAACTGAAAGAGTAAGTGAAACTCGGATGGGATAGGCACACTCCGCAGCTCCTTCCAAGGAAGACTTAATCTCCAGAAACTTGGTAAAATGCATCAATTAAAACAGAAGATATCTCCGCTGAACGGCAATATTTTGAGAAAGGAAGCACTAGACTTTTAGAAAAATGCATCTACTACCTGAAAGTATAAAAATCTCCCAGAAAAATTCAAATTCCACTTGCAACACTAGTTTTTTGTGAGAGTTGTTTTTCTCCAAAGCAGAATGCCTGTGGTTTGTTCTTTGCTTTTGAATCTGATCAGAAGTTGTTTTCTCTTCATTTTCTATTGTGTTTTGCGTATCTTGATTGATAATTGATAATGTAAACAAATGAGCTGATTTGTTAAAAACGTTTTCCCCCTTTCTTCCCCCGCTTACATTTTTCAAAAACTTCCCAGCCCCTCACTCTTATTAGGCCCCCTGTTATTAAATTTTAAATTTTTCTAGGAGAAACTTGGAAATAGTTCGTACTTTTGTTGAGTAACCCAAATAATGAATGAAATATATCTGGCAAGGTTCCAAAAAGTGTTATCTTCCAGTGTTGTTGCAATGTTAGTCCGAACTTTCGACCTTACCCCCCTCTTATTCCAACCCTCCGCTTACTTTATCTTGAGAAATTGTTCAACCCCCTTCTTGCTAGGGCCCCCACCTATTCGGGACCTATGAGTACACGCTTTTTTCTCTATAAGAAACGTGTCCATAAGAAATATGAGGCTGAAATTAAGCAAAAGTTTAGAAACATAGGCAAGCTGAGTTTCAAATAGTAACTTGTAAAATCTGTTTTTACCAGTAAATTTTTAATCAAACTAGCAAGAAAATAGAATGAACATTCACTACATCCCTCACAAACCTGAGCATCCTTTTTCTTGCATCAAAATTTCCTAACCTGGGTTGTTATTTTCATTGAAGTCTTCAAATTGAAGACACACTTAAGGCTGGATTTGACAAAATATTAAGAAACATTCAGGCTGAAGTCAGAGAGTTTGTTTCTTATAAAAGAAAACGTGTGCGCGGATGCTGCACTTGAAGCACTAGTGCACAGGCAGGGGCATATCCATGAAAAGCAGAACTTGCTTGTACACAGGCCCGTACCGATGGGGGAGGGAGCAGCCAAAATTCTCGTCAACAAATCAACCAATTTTTCACCTTCTGTCATCAAAGTGGAGTTGTTTTATCGATGTGAAGTGTCACGATAAAATCACCACTTCTTCATCTCTTTTCTGATACCACTGTGGCACCAATAAAGCCGTTAATTGCATTTATAGCCAAAATAACGAGCATTGTGTAAAAAATTTTCTTTGGGACTCTGTCATCCAGTTCTGTACTGAACTTAAAAGTCATTTTTCAATTGACTGTTACCCAATCTAGAGGCTGGGAGCATCACAACAGAGACATGTGGATTACAAATATCTTGACTTTGCTCTACGAAAAACTTCAGAGGAAAAGCCAAAAGAAAAGGCTAGTACTACAATTCTTGGATTCACTTGCTCACTGCAATGATGATGTGGGTACGTGTGTAGGCGACGACGCTGTTGATGAATAGGGATTTTCTCCCTTTGAGTGCCTTCCATGCAACGAATACCAGAAGTATATCTGGGGTAAGCAAGGTCTTTTCCTGGACTTACTGGGACAAGATTGTTTTGCTTCTAGCATAGAAGCATATGCATGCAACAGCAGAGAGGAAACGTCAGCCTAACTACGTTGAGAAATCAGTTTTTCTTTCTTCACATGATGGTCAATGATGAAAAAAACTACTTTCTATTCTGCGAAAGGGTGTTTTCCAACATTCCAGAGAGCGTGGCCTCAAACAAATTGTCTGGGGGCAAGCCCCCAAACTCCTTTATTCCAACAGGATACCTATCAAGAACGACTATTCTGCCTTAAACTTTTTTCCGATTATGGCAGATATGCAACATATATACAATTCCAGGCTCTTACCTGCATTTCTACATCTGTGTCCCAATCCAGTTCAGATGTCTACGGGCTTGACCATGATGGCCGAGTTTGGTTGTGTAACCCTAACTTATATTTAGCGGCCACACCCAAGTACAAGGCCACGCCCAATTTTCGGCAAATCTAAGCCCTACACTCCGAATGAAATTTTTCTAGGAACAGACCTGCTTGTATAATCAGTTTGGATAGTCAAAAGTATTATTTGGTCTAGACTAGTAGGTTGCTTCTGTTGCTATTGTAGGATGCTCAATTTCTCCATTGCTTGCTCTTCTTATAAATCACTTATTTCAATCTGGTATATACCCTGATAAATTTAAGATTGCCAAAGGAAATGCAGAGCTTCCATCAAACTATAGGCCAATTTCTCTTTTATCCATTTTTAGTATTTATAGTTTTCTTGAAGTATATAATGCAGCGAATTTTTTAAAATATAAGGTAGTGGGGAAATTCCCCACCAGCCCCTTTTATTGCCTCACCATTAGACCATGTTTGCCCCACTACTAAAGTGCCCTTTTGATTCAGCGACTTTTATTTCTTTGTCTTATTTGAAATATGTGTATACTCAGGCCCGTAGACACTCGGGGCGGGGGGGCATTGCCCCCAATAATTTACCGAAGTTGTATAAAAGCTGCTCTACAATGCAACTTTTAATCACTTCTCAATTGACTTCAAAATAATCTAGAATAGAAGAACATCACAGCACTGATATTTAGCTTACAGATATCATGATTCTGTTGCGAAGCAAACTAAAATCTTGCATCAATGTCGTAGAAATTTCAGTTCACAACTAAGTAAAACGCTAACACTTGAACCCTTGGATTTCCTGCCGACTGCAAATATTTTGTGTAGATAGCAATCCTCCTGGGTGATAGGAAACTTTGCCCTCTGAGGGTGTTTTGTGTAGCCAACGCTGAATATCTGGGGTAGACTATGTCTCTTTCTAAGTGTAATGGCATAAGGTGAGAATTTTTGCTTCTAGGATCGGCGTATAGCCTTTCCTTTTCGTTCTAAATCTTCAAAATTCATTGAAACAAGTTGAAGGATCAGTCTCTCCTTCTAAGCATGAAGATTAATGAAAAAAACAACTACATTCTATTCTGCAAAAGGGCGTTTTCCGACATTTTAGAGGGCATGACCTCAAAAGAATTTTCAAGAGGCAAGCTCCCAGACCCTCATTTTACAATGAGGTCCTTATGCACAAGACTTTTATGGCGTATATCTTTCGAGCCATTTTATTTACAATTTGGGTTTCATGAAGACCACTCAATTGACCATGCCCTTGTAAGATTAACAAAAGATGTAAAAAACTACGCTTGATATTTGGTTGTGGTATCTTCATTGATTCACAAAGAGCTTTTGAAACAGCTAATCATAAAATTTTGCTTTCAAAGTTGGAACACTATGGTATTCGTGGGTGTGCCCTTCAATGGTTTAGATCATATCTGTCTGATAGGAAATAATGTGTTTATGTTAATGGAAGATCTTCCAACTTACTTACAGTCTTGTGGTGTGCCTCAAGGCTCCGTATTGGGCTCATTACTCTTTCTAATTTATATCAATGACCTTCCTGATGTCTCTACAAAAATTACTTTCTACCACTTTTCTGATGATACTGACATCTACTATGGATTTTATAGATTTGTCTAATTTGATTAAGATTGTCAACAGAGCTGAGATTGGTAAGGAATTGGCTTGATGCTAATAAATTATCATTAAATATTGATAAGGCAAACTATACAATCTTTCATTCTTCCTCTGTCAATATTATTTCTACATTTGATGTTAAGATAGAGGAAAGCATGTTAAAAGAGTTGCTAAGCTTTTAGGTCTCCTCCTGGACAGGGATGTGCCGACTGGAGACGTGGGGGCGTCACATCCCCAATATTTTCAAATTTGCAAGAAAGTTCTGCAGGAGAGTTGGTAACAGTATTTTCTGTAACCTTTTTTCCTCTTTTAATAACAATTGTAGGTCAATTGGTCAACCCCCCCCCCCAACAGGAGGTGTCTCGGAACATCACTGCTCCTAGATGAGCATCTAAGTTAGAAATGCTATTTAAAGGAACTGTCAAAAAACCTGACAGGAACATGTGGAATGCTTTTCAAAATTAGGATCTTACTTCCATTAAAAGTTTTAATTTGTTTGTACAATATTTTGTTTGTTTCTTTCTTGCAATATGGCATTATTGTTTAGGGACAAACATATTAATCACACTTTAATCCCATTTTCAACTTACAGGAAAAAGCTGTTAGAGCTTATTTCTCCTTCTCGTCGTTATTTCTGCCCCTTATTTCTCCTTCTCGTCCTTATTTCTGCCCCTTATTTCTCCTTCTCGTCGTTATTTCTGCCCCTTATTTCTCCTTCTCGTCCTATCTTCAATGATCTTATAATTATTCATACTCAGACTAATTAATTTACCTTACAACAACGTAGGATAGATAGGGGGCCTCTTTTATCGATTAGTTTACCTAATGAGAGAGCTCCACCTTCAACCAATTCCCTATTTACAACTTACTTCCCATGTACTTGTATTCTGTATTAATTTCTCTGCAACGTTATTATATCTGTAAGTGTTTTAACAATTAAAGTTGTTTGTATTGCTAGATGTATTACAAATTTTTTAAATCGTATGTAGAAACTTTAAAGATATACGAACTGTAATCATTATTCTTTCTATAGCAATCAGCGGTGTTCCCATTCAATTTGTAAGCAGCGTGGGGCTGGAAGGATTTTGACAACGCTTGCATAAAAATAAAATTTATCAAAAGCTTTCAATGTGTTAGGCATTCTCTCATACCCAGCGTTTAATAAATGGGCCCACCATCGTTGGGTACAGTGGAAACTTTTACTATTAAGATTCCCAGATGGCGGGAAAAAGCATTTTCATGAGTATATGTTGTAACAAGAATGAAGAAAGACTTGCCAAACGTCTTCTCTCAAAAGGGAAAACCTTGCCCCCCTCGCCCCATTGGTAGGGGGCAGGGGACGACACCTGCGCTGTCTCCGTGCTGCAGACATCACCGTATTTGAAGTAGCCGTTCGCCCTTGCCGTTACCGCTATTAAACAGGGTACTTTTTGCAAATGTCTAGCTAGATCACTAACCTAGCGTTTTAATGCAGATTCATAGCAAATCCACCATGGAGATTCCAAATGGGGCACTTGCAATTTTGCCAGGAGCAGGCTAAATCGATAACATCAAAATTACGCAATAGTTTTACACATTCCACTCGATTACTTATTGATTTAATGCTCTAAATCGCTGAGATATGTATTTTTAGAACCAGCAGAAAGAGATCTATTGATTGGAATATAAGCTAGCTTAAGGTACTAGATATCAAGCAAAGGTTGCACATAATGAACCAAGTATATGTTTAGACTTGTTTGAGGTGCTTTAAATTATATTTTAACAATTATCTTGTACCAGAGGGCTACTACTACCAGTAAAAAGAGATCTATCGATTGATATATATTTCATGTAGTTTAAAGCGAAGTTTCTATTTTTAGATATGACGTCATCACAATTTCATTAGTGTCTCAATAGGATTCTTAGCTAACTTAAGGTACTAGTTATCAAGCAAAGGTTGCACATAATGAACCAAGTATATGTTTAGCTTTGTTTGAAGTGCTTTTAGCTATATTTTAGCAATTATCTTGTACCAGAGGGATACTATCCTTCTTGGGATTTGTGGCCAGAGTCACTCTACATTATCCTTGCCGGGACCAGTTGCTGGCAAAACAGCATAATTGCTCAAAAATATATGAATTCCCACGCTGCCATAGAAAAGACAATTGCTCAGTTCTAGTAGCATGTAGCGTAATGAATCTAGTTACTGTAGATTACTCAAGAAGAGAGGTCTAGGGCAGCACCCAAAGGAAAATTGTTAGAGCAGGGCTTTTTATCTTGGTTTAAAATGCATCTCCTAATTATAACATAGGAACTGTGGACTTTTTAATCATAAACCTTGGTATTTGATTAACCTCGTTTTATGTTTGATTGACCTCGCTGTGAGGGGCGATGAATCAATTGGACCAATGGCTGAACTGGAATGAATTGTGATTTTGTACGCTGTTTCAATACTGTCATGTTTGGCTTAAAATGCATCTCCTATTGCCATGTTTTCTACTAGCAATAAGGACCTTCAACAATTCTGTTGTATTTGTTTTTATAAAGAAGCATCCTTCAATTTGGCTTAGAAGGCATCTGCATATTTCACATTTACGGCTTATCGTCACAATTGGAACCATGTTTAATGTTGTCAAATGCAATTTAGCGAAAATTCCTATGTTGGTCAAACCAGTTTTCAGTTACCAAGCGCATGTCCCATTTTCATCAACCTGGCCTCCAAACAAAGTTTCCACTTTTTAAAATATTAGCATTGATGAAAATGCTATTCCCTCAAACTTACTATTAATTTATCAAGCCCCTAAGCATGTGAATATTTTGTTTATCTCAGTAAGTCCAACGTTGGCAACATTTTGATACATACTTGATACCTCTAAAAATTGCAACATATTTGCGTAAAAGTAATTGGAGAGTTTCATTTATCCAGGATGCTTTGCGAGTACTTACAATGTGAAAAATACATGAGCGTACGCACTTTCTTTGAACAGCCCTCCTCCCACTTGTGTGTTTTCGTATGCTTTCATGGGTACCCCCTCCCCCTTCAGAGTGTATACACTTTTCGAATGGCCCCTTCGGGTAGATTTCCTTGAATAGCAAAACAACTTCATTAGTTCAGTTCCTCAGATGTTAACAACAATAAGACAACAACAATAACAAAACAATGATATTTTAAACAAATGCTATTGAACCAAAGCTGCTGAAATATTTTTGTTTTATTGACTGCTTATATTTAGCTTATGACAAAATCGTTCCAAAAACAACAGACTAAATATCAATTTAAAGGGGCATTCACTCCATTCACTTAGCGTGGCAGCAGAAATTTTCAGACAATAGGGGCTGACGTTGTAAATGAGGGCCTAAGGTACTAGAACTGTTAAAACTGCTCCAAGAAACAAGCCCTTCTCTTTCTGATGGGGACCAACAGGCTTCAACGGAGGCATAGGCCGCAGGAATCCTTTATTAGCACCCCTGTCATTCACAGGTAAGGATGAAATGGACTGGCCAACAAAATAAAATTCACACTTGAGGATCCTCTATTTCAGGGCATCATCTTTGATAATCTGCTGTTGGAAATTAGCAGCTACTCATTTTCACAACCTCAGAATATACATACATACATACATACATACACACATACATACATACATACATACATACATACATACATACATACATACATACATACATACATACATACATACATACATACATACATACATACATACATACATACATACA
>OLMO02000003.1:5565461-5584587 GCA_900291935.2 Cassiopea xamachana | reverse complement strand
ATATATATATATATATATATATATATATATATATATATATATATATATATATATTATCATCAAAAATATCTGGAGAAGAAAGTTTCGATTTCCTTAAAAATATCCTTATAAACACTTTTTTCTAAAAAGGCCCCTATGGAGGCCAAATTTCCTTAAAATAAGGCTATATCCTTAAAAGTGGAGCACTGCCTCCCAGGGACGAACTGAAAAAGCTTCTCGGTGCTGGCATAGTTTGACTAGGCCAGTCCATGAATTCTAAAAAGCGTAAATCGGTGGGCAGAGATACCGAAAAAGGCTGCAAGCTTCTGATAAATCCACAGGTTTCCTGTTAGTTCTTTCCTATACACATTGAGAAGTTCTTCATAGTCAGAGCTTAACGTTTTCTCCTTTTCATGAAGTTCAGAAGCGATAGTTTTTCTAGAATAAATAGGCTCGACACTTGAGCTGGTAAAACTTGGACTAATATGGCCTGCATGTTAACAAAACTCACTAAAACTCACCAAATTGCAATTGGCGAGTTTCTTTAAATAATGGTTCCTGTTCAGGGTGGTGCCAGGACTTTTCCAATGTGGGGCTGACTCTTCCGATGGAGGCTAAGTTATTGGTTTCAGGGTACTATTAATGCCAAAAATCTCCAAAAAACATTGTTTACCTTCCGACGGGGGCTAGCCTGTTCTGACAGGGGCTATAGCCCCTAGCCCTCCCCTGGCGCCACCCTTGTTCCTGCTCGAGCTAGAATGCACTGTGGCTGTGGCTCGTGCTCATGTAACTTGTTACTTCCGTTTATAGATCTTCAATTTTCCGGCAGTTAAACAGTGGTGGGGAGCCTGTTCGAGGAAAGGCGTATTGGGTATGTATTTCTAATGGCTACTGCGCAATCTACCAATCTTGTTTCCATTTTCACTCGGTTTTGTTGCTAGAATATATGAGATTAAGTGTGGTTATTAGACCTTATGTGGTTTAGATCGGCATTTCTATCTATTTTGTAGAAAATAAGGCGCAGGATCATGCAATTCAAACTGCTACTCTTGTTGATTGGACTGTGTGCCCTTTCGTGGGGTCCAGCGAATGCTGAGAATGAGGAAGGTAAGTTATGCTTGTTTGTTGCTATCGTGCCGATACCAAACGATCCGTAGCTGTTTTGGAATGCCCAATGAATGGTGGAGTAGATTTACAATTGCTTTGTAGTGATTAAGCAACCTCATGGCACCTTTATTGAAAAAGGACAACTTTGTCCAACATTTGACATCTTTTGAGCAACTTTTAGAGATTTTTTGAGCAACTTTTCAGGACAATTTGAGCGATTTGTAGGCAGGGCTACTTCAAATAGGCCAAATGGCTAACCTGTTACCTCCGACTGCGCCCAAACTGTTTCTGATCACTTGTACAGAAATAAAAAAATCACACAAGACACAAAAATCTTGCAAATGATCCTAAAGATGACAAGATAATTACAAATAGTTTCGTTCACTGTTTTGGGATTGATAAACCTCATGGGTTTCTAGAGGCATTTGCATTGTTATTCCTATTCCCTCAGGGGTAGTGCGCTCAGTTTAAAAACCATATGGCTTCTAGCCTCCGGCCCTCACCTCGTGTCTTATACAGTACATTTTGATTGGACAACCATTCACAAAGGGCATCCAGCAAAAAACTGAATTGATAGAACCGCTTCCTCCTTTGTCCCTTTATTGTCCGTGTTCAGGTACCCCGAGGGGCTAATTTACATTTTGAAGTCTTGCACGTGGATTCACTAGAGAGGGGCGCTTACTAGGGAGGGGGGCTTATTACTAACTCATGATAAAAATGTTATACAAATGGTCTTTGGCATTCCTTCTGCATTGTTTCCATTGAAAAGTCGGTGCTACCAACTTCTAGAGTTTATGCACATCAGCTAACTATAATGTCCGCTTCTTCATCAGGATCAGTTGGTAATCCTGAATATCTTCCAAGCACACTGCTTCCCTATGGATTCCTTCGGAAAGTACAATATTCTTTAGGTTTCTACGTTACACAACTTGTGCACTAAATTACTTGTATAATACAAGTAATTCTGTACGTGGTTCTCATTTTATGCATGTGATCTTAGCTGACAGTAAATTCCATGACCTAAGAGCCCATTCAATCGTTTACTTCAACAAGAGAGGGGGTCTTATAGAGTGGGGGATATATTTCCAATTTTTGCTTGAAAAGGGGCTTATTAGAGAGTGGAGCTTCATAGAGCTTTTACAGTATGGATCTATATCATCACAAAACATCGCTGAAACCTTGCCCACACAAGCAGATAGTTATCGTTGCGATTGCGATGGTGCATTTTCCAGTTTCCGCAAACGCAGCAGATTTTTTAGACCAAAGACAAACATTGCATATCGCAACAACAAAACCTCTTGCGTGGGCTAGGCTTGAGGCAAACTGAACAAATACCAATTGATTAAGTGCAAAAACTTTCGGCGTCACAAACTTGCTGACAAACACTTTTCGAACATTTCTCTGAAAATTTAAGCATAAATTGCACATGAGCAACTGGAATTAATAAAGCAAAGCAGACAGTCCTATTCTCGACTTCTCCTATTAGTGTCTTTGCCCTTTCTTGAAGCCACTTCAGAATTGCCTAGTTTGAGTTGAGGCAGGATGTTCTTCAACTTTGTCAAGGAACTTGTCTTTTGAACCGTTTGAGCTTTTTTGAAGGTTTTGTAGTGTTCTTTACATTTAAAGCTATTGTCGATGCTCATTTCCTTTTGATCAACTCATTATTATGGGAAATTTCTTTTAACTGACTACCCTATCCAGTGCAATTCAATATACTTTCCAGTTCAGTTTTGCCTTGCAGGCAAAGCTCTCTCGAAATCACCTGCTAGAGTCTGGAATAGTGGTGGCGCTAGAAGAAAAATGCTGGGGGGCTAGTGTTGCCAAAGTGCTGATAGTGAGCGGTGTCATAAGCATTTTAACGGACAAAGTCTCTTGTATTAGCTGAAAAAAAACTAAAAAAGGTCATGGGTATTGTGAACTTGCCGACTGAGCATAGAAATTTAGGTTCCGACGGGAGGCGTGGTAAAATTGTGGGGAATACAGCCCCCCAAGCTTCTCCTGGTAGCGCCATCCCTGGTATGGAAAAGCAGGCATTTTTAATTAGGACTGTTATAAGTAAAAAGTGTAACTGTAACTAGAAATTGATATTTCTGAGAGGATACTCATGGAATGCGTTGAGAGTCTCGGCAAATGGTAAAGTAAAATCTACCAAAATATGAATTTGCAAGAAAATTTTTTCCATATGGTCAAACGGTTTAGTTTTTGTGATATGCCAAAGACTTGACATTGCTGTCACCAACGACTAGGGGCGGATCTATAGTTGGGCAACAGGGCCATGCCCCCTCCCGAAAAAGACAATACAACGGGGCTGTATTGATTAAGCGTGACATAGTGCACGGCCTTAACTGACACGTGATTGGCCATTTATAATTACTTACCAATAGCAATTGCACATGTATGATTTTAAAAATTCAGTTGAATCTTTTGAGAATACTACAGGGCCATCGTCACCCTAAAGTCAAGCTCTGGATCCACCCCTGGCCATGACTAAAGGTGGATTTTCACTTTTAGGAAATAAACCCGCGGACAGGAACAGAAAAGAAAATTTTCCGTGGCAAGAACAGAAAAGAAAATGTTCCGCGGAAAGGACCGGAAAATTTTCCTTTGCTAATTTCCACATCTGTATACGGACAGAAAGGAAATCTGTCTGTTGTAAACATAGTGGGCCTTAAAAGCTAATATCTCTTCGAAATCAAATGAGTCAAAAGAAACGCAAAAGAAAATGTGTGCGAGAACGATTTACTGAGAGAGAAAGTGAAAGGTGAATTTGTTTTGTTGATAAAGGAGATGAAGCTTCATGATCATGCCCTATTCTTTGCGTACTTTCGCATGATCCCAACAAAATATGAGCAACTATTGACAATACTGGCTCCTAGAATACAGGAGTACTGCGCGTTACCTTATGGTGTCTTTTTATGAATGATGCCCAAACAACAATTGCAGTAAGTTTTCGTATTAGGCCTTCACGAATAATTTCTGATACTTCAAACGTTATCCTGGAATCCTTTGTAGCAAAATATTCACCCTGTCCATCATCTCTAAGTAGCCACGCCGTATTGTTTACATACTACGTCACGCAACAAAGCCATCTGATTGGCTGCTCAAATCATACGATGTCTTTTCCACACGGAAAGGACAGAAAAAGTTAAACTTGATTCAACTTTCCTAGGAACAGAACGGAACAGAAAAATTTCCTGTTTACTTGACCCTTGCGCATTCCCATGCATGTTTCTGTTCCGTTCCTGTCCGTGGAAGATTTTCTGTAAGTGGAAATCCACCTTTATGTGTTAACGTGGGAAAACTAATATTGAAATAGCTAGCGGTCTAATGTGTAGCTAAAGGTACGGAAATTTAGATTGTAAAGTACTTGTGCGGTACTGTGTTTGCGGAGTTGTGTAGGCTGAGCTATCCCTCCCTAATATGCTGATGCAGAAAGTGCTCTGTAGTTGTGTATATTAAATGACAGCAATGACAACAGTCATTTTCAGTTCATTTTAAATGTTTTAGGAGGGTTGGCCTTCGACATAGCTTGTTTTTGAAGGGCTCGCCTTTAAAATTATAAGCGAAATATAGTGCTAAATATATGATATATAACAGGGACGGATACAGGCCGTCTTAAAAAACTTATGGAAGACCGTCAGACTTTTAGCAATATCTTCCATATTTCCATTTTGATGAAAAGAAATCGCACAAACATCTTTTGCTCGATATAAAAATATGGTTAACAATGCCTTCTTGATGTATTAAAAGCTATTTGGTTAACACTCTGATGACCAAACAAATTTTTAACGGCATCTTCCTCACCACTGACTTACGGGTAAAGGGTAACCTGAGAGATGATTTTTATGCAGAGCAGATAGAGCTTGAGGAATATAAGACCATAAGGGATTCACTGCCAAGACAATGTTTTTGAAAATATCTCCCTGACCACCGACTTACAGTAAGTTGGTGATCAGAACGACTATATTTGCCTGCATTTACGAATGTAAGATCTTATTGATAGATCTCTTTGCGGACTCTTGTAAAAATCATCTCCCTTACATCCCAATTCCTCGTAAGTCGGTGGTCAGAACGATGTTTCCTATCTACCCTGATGACCATATGAAGCTGTCTTTCCAAGTCCTCTTAAAAGCCATCTTCCTCACATCCCTTTTACCGTAAGTCGGTGGTCAGAGCGATGATGTTTGTCCAGCTCGAATCTCGTTGGTGACCGTGTCAAGGAGTCAAATTGGACCACCGAGTTGTCTTACAAGATAAATTACACGTTTTTTTTTATAAGAAAAAAGTGTATAAGAAAATGAGGCTCAAATCATCAAAATCTTAAGAATATCGTAAGAAAATCACGAGGCTCAATTTCCAAAAGTAAGTGTTTTTATAGGCCAAAAATCGGTATTTCGTCGTTGTTGCATTCAAAATGTTAAAGATCGATTTCAAATTCAAGTATACAGTATTAATAACGAAAGTGTGAGCCACTCTAGCCAGTTTATTTCAGTAAAAGTTAAGAAAAATTTAAGAAAATCTCAGGCTCAATTTCGGTAAATGTTAAGAAAATTGAGGCTCAGGCAAAATAATGATTTTCTTATAAAAAAAAACGTGTATCTGAAAGAGTTTGAATCAATTCTCAAATCACGAGGCCTGAGAGTCTCGAAGATTTTGCTGCAGAACATATGGCAAACGCAAATATTTTGATGTCTTGGGGCAAGACGCTCTGAGAAGATTAGGCCTAGCAATGGATTCAGATGGATTAGCATTTGCCCTAAATATATTCGTAATTACCAGCAAAAGAAGGTAATCTTGCCTGCCAGGTACAATTTTATCAACCTAGCTCATTCCTTTTTGTCTTAATACTAATTGTTAATTCTTGAGGGTTTCAGTTTCCAGAAATAAACGACAATATTTAAGTAATATCAAACTCCACATACTCAATCAAAACACACTCTCTGAATCATAACACGATGATATATTCTCTACTTCAAACAACAACAACAACATATAAAGAACCACGGCGCCTACACAGTGCCGTGTATAAACAAAACATAATATTATAGTCATAGATATTACACTAATAACATTTGATAAAGACTGATGCAAGGGGCTTTTGATATTACAGCTAAAGGGGAATCTCTTTTTTAGATGTTGGTTATATGGTCATTCCCTTAAAAGCAAAATATCTTTTAAAAAATGCTTCAACAAAAGTTTATATTTTGCTAGGAGTTTGGCACAGGAATAGAACTTTGGGGGAAATATTTATTAAGGTGGCTGTCATCAAGTAATAATGTAGGACAAAGCAAATTCACGGAGAATAATAAAATTTTACCTCCAAATAGCCTCTCACCAAACAGGTTTCTGAGCTCAACCCAGGTAGAAATTAATTTTGTTCAAATGGAAACTCCAGATTCCAAATAGGTTAGGTACCCCATAGTGTGAAACACCTTGAGCATTTAGTTTTGGGTTGAAAGTAAAGTACTAAAAGTAATTTTATATTTACAGACCCCTGTACAAAGAAATAGAGGGAACACAAAGCAAATTATGGCCTTAATGCCAGAAAATTCGCCTACTGGTAGAATAAAGACAAGATACACTGAAAGGGTTGTTATGTAGGGAAGGGCTGCTGGGGCCACATCCCACACATTTTTGTAAAGATTTTCAACAGTAGCAATTTAAATATCATACTGATGCTAGGTATTCTATATAAAGAGACAATCCTAAATTAAAAAAGATCTCTAATGTACAAAAATAATGTCATTGTTGCAAGGTAGACCATCCATCATCATCTATTTGTTAATAGCCTTGCTTTGCTTTAGTTTTACAATGGTGTTGTAACACTATTTTTCTGAAGCAAATCTCTTATTTTGATTGAAATTTTTGTCAGAGGCATGTCCACAAGCTTCTTAGATGTGCACCATTAAAGACCCCTCACCAACTTCAAGGCCTATCTACGTCCATGAGTTTCACTTAAGTTGCCATTGTCAACAAATTAGCTTTTACTTGACTCATGCAGTAAATCTGCCTCTAGTGATTTTATTCACATTCATATCCCTGTTCATAATTTGTTTATATTGAGCACTGGTAAAATGCTTTGCAGCCATGCATCATCAATCTTATCCTTTTTGTATTCATCAAGTCAAGGGAGTACCAAAAGACACTATTTCAACATTTATGCAGCCATGCCCATCAATATTGTTCTTTTTAAATTTATTAAGTTAAGTGCCCAAGTGAACAATTGGAATATTTATGCAGCCATGTATTATCAATCTTGTCCATTTTATATTTATCAAGTCAAGAGAGTACCAAAAGACACTTTTAGAATACATATGCAGCCTTTGTGCTAATTTGGAAGATAGTTACACTTTAATGAGAAGGCTGGATTGTATTTGGCTGCTAATGGTGAATGTGTCTTCAGAAAAGCTGTACAATAAATGGGAGTGGTCAAAAGGGCGTGGCGAATTAGCATGTGATAAGACAGTCAAATATTTTTCTGTATCCGCCCCTGATATATAACACCTATTGTAATTACAATACAAAAGAAGATAAATGCCTACTACAATAAAAGTCAATCAAATATATGCTATGTAAAAGCTATAAGCTACTTGGATCTCATTTCAATTCATTCTAAAATTCTTTACAGAAGGGAACCCTTCAACAAGAATCTTGGTTTTCAAGGATCCCTTCAACTAGAAAAATACTCGCAATAGCGAAAATAGGTTAAAGTCTAAATACATATATTAACAAAATTTCAATCTTTTATGTAACTTCGATATAACTTTAACATCGATTTAAAACTGCTTAAGATGATTATGCTTCTTTCCATTCAGTTGAAAGGGTATTTCATACCTTGGCACCCCTTGGGATCATTCATAAAGGATGTCTGCACATTTCTTCCAGTTGTTAACCTCCTCCCTCCCCACACCTTTTCGCTTTCTGCTTAACGACTCCCCCCCCTTCCATTATCCGTGTGGACATAAATTGCGATGTTGCCTTCAATGTCAGACCCTAATTTAAGGCATTTTTCCAAGACCGCTAATTTTATAAGAAAAAGCTTTCAACCACGCCTTTTAATTTGCGGGAGAATAATACCACGCCTATTCTTTAAAGTTTTAATGAAATAAAATACTTTGTTGAAAGGTTCAATGTAAATGTTCAAAACTTTTACATTCCCCTTATCTTTGTTTGCTTGTCCAAGTATTTTTTGTTCTTTGACAAGAGAGGCTTCTTAATAAACACCCAAAAACCATTCTTGTTGCTTTGCTTTTTCTGGCAACCTTTCTCTTCTGCTTTTTGTTTCAAGCCAATCAAGGGCTGATTGCTATGGTTCAAAAGTTTCCAGATCACCCATGTTTTGTGACACATGCAAATAGTTCTTTATCGTTCCGGGTGAAGACGATGCTCTGTCACTTAACTTTAACTTGTTGTAAACACTAATAAGGCGCTCAACATCAGCAGAATGGGGCTATGCAGCTACAATTCGGGCAAGTGAAGTGATGAGACAATGAAATTGACCAGAATCTTTGTCCTTGAGAGCCAGCTCTTTAAGAAGTTATCTGGTGTTCAATTTTCGTAAACTTTCTACCTCTGTGGCCTCTTTATACTCAATCACGAAATCCCTTAAACTCAGGTCTGGGCAAATAATTCTATGACATTCCTTTAGGTAAAATATTAAGAAGCTTAAATCTTAAAATTTACTGTAGAACGTGTTTTCAAATTTAGAACCAAACTGTTAAGAAACTCTAAGTAGCAAAATTGGCCAAGAATTCAGGAAATTTCTGTACTGAAATTTCTGATTTCTTATGAAGAGAAAAGAGTGTAATGCATCTCCCGCAAAAACACTTTTATTAAGTAAACAAAGATAAATTGCCCACTAGTTTTTTTCCAAGACCACTAATAAAATTTCCAAGACCACTATTAGTGGCCAGGACCACTCTAAATTAGGCCCTGTTCAACGTTGTAAACTTGATATCGTGTATAGCTACTGTATTTTCTCGAATAGAAGCCACCCTCCAATAGAAGCCTCCCTCGAATAAAAGCCGCAGTTTTTGACGAAAAAATATTAAAAGCCGCCCTCAAATAGAAGCTGCGTTTAGGAACGATAACGGAGTAGCCGCCCTCAACACTTTCTTAACACTTTCTTTTGCCAGTTTCTGCCATTGCGACAACACCAGAAAGTTTCAAAACATAACAAATTTCAATTTCAAATACGTTGCATAGTTTTAAGCAAATTTTAATGCAATTTAGTGGGTTAACGAATTCACTACAATGACTGCAAAAGTGAATAAAAGCCACCCTCGAATACAAGCCGCGCTCAAATAGAAGCCTAAAATTTTACAAAAACAGCCAATAGAAGCCACAGCTTTTATTCAAGAAAATACGTTATATGGTTTCGCTGTGAACAGGCACACCTACAACCCTGCACTGATGTGCAAAATGCAATCACTGTAGTACTTGTATAAAATGCATAATATAGAAGTTACTTGCAAAAGAAACGTACAATATAGCTGTCTTTGTGTCACTTAGTGTTCAGAAGGAAGATGACAATAAAATGACTTGCAAATGCCCTCTCCTCACTTTAAACACCCCACTGAAAAGGGTGTTCACCATTGCCAATCTTCTCCTTCCGTAAAGTGTGGACGTCCTTTGTGGATGATCTTCAGTGTGAAAAGCTGTTCTGTCCAACAGTTGATTTTCTTAACAGAACCTTAAATCAGTAGCTGTGTTGCGAGGACTGCTCTCCGTACGTTGTGAAGTTTGGTAAACATTTGTACTTGTAATATGGTCCAAAATTATTGAGAGATTTGAAAACTATAATTTTCTCCTCGTAAGCAACATGTTCTTCAATAGCTAACTATCCAAGCATACGAAGCAAAGACTTGCATGATGCATCATACCTGCTGTTTGTCACAATTCTAGCGGCTCAGTGGTGCAATCTTTGTAATTGATTGAGTTCTATTATTCCCAACAAACCCGTGGAGCAGCAGTAACAAAAATGAGGTTCAACAATACCTGTGTACGGTGTTTCAAAGCATTATATGAAAGGACGTTTCTAGCATGCTTCAAAAGTCAATCTCTCTAGAAACTATAGAGGATATGACCTTAATGTGATTCTTCCAATCAAGAGATCTATCAATATTGGCACCAATAAACCTAGCATTCAAAAGAGTATCAAGCTCCGTCCCTCAAGCTCCGTCCCTTACTTTTCACAGTAAGATTTTTGTTTTGGTCTTTGAAAGCCTTGTACTTTTGCTTTGTACAATTTAGACCTTTTACAGCTCCTTGACTAATTTAGCAAATTTCTGTCAGAAAGTATTTGCTCTTGTTTTTTTATGAGTTTCATTACTTTTTCGTGAAGTATTTGGTATAACTATTTCCTGTCCCTAGCTTGGTTTAATAGTCTTTCCCTTTATGGAATTGTTGTTATGAAAAATTTTTCCGTTCGAAATTGAGGGGTCAGATGGGTAAAGGCTAGGGCCTATTTGGTGACCGCGCCCTTCAGGCACTCCAGAACTTCTTTTGAAGCCTTCCTCCATTTCATGGCATATTTAAGCTGTAAGAAATTTCGCTGCTGTTTCGTCAAGAAGACTGTATACACTCAACTAAAAGCAAAAAGAATATCAAAATCCGCTAATAACCAAAATATTACATTGTTCAAGCAAAGGGTTAAAGCTGTCTAATGTTACTTGCATCGTCTTCTTGGTGTAGATTTCGTCATTTTGGTCATTCTTGGTGTCGTCATTTTGGTCATTCTTGGTGTCGTCATCTTTGTCATTCTTGGTGTCGTCATCTTTGCCATTCTTGTGTCTACATCTTTGTAGCTCTTGTGTCGTTCTCTTGGCTTTTATTCTTGTCGAGTAACCCTTGCAGTCTTGTTTCAATTTCAACTCTCAGCCACCGACTGACTCTCAAATTAATGCAATCAACAAACAAACAACATATGCGACTACAGCCTACAAACACCCTGCCACACAGTACAACAAAAATAAAGCAAAAATAGAAATGATAAATAATTTGCAAGCGAGGCAGCACCATTATGACTCATAGAAACACGGGTTGGGTTGTTCTCGAAATTTTCATAGAACATATCAAGACCAAGGAGGATAGACTTACAAAATATAAAGCATATGAAACGTTATATACTCTTAAATTTCCAAGACGGAAAAAATATGTCTCGCTGAGCCTCAAAGTTCTTAAGTTTTTTGGTTTTTAAGCCTAAGATCATTCTTAAATGATTCTTTATTATCAATGGTGTAATGTAGCCTGAAAATCAAATGAGTATGGTCAATTAAATTAAATTCAATTCACTTCTATGGTGGTGTTTTAATTCATCATAAAGGAGAGCGAAGTTGGAACGGTATAGTAAATATTTTATCGATAGTGCAAAAGTTAATCTTCAAACAGTACTATAACTGGAATACACAAAATTCCAAGTCTTGATGAAGCTTGATCCTTGCATTATCCTAAGTATCATTCTTAAATTGCAGCGATTCTGAGCTTCGTTATTCTTACAAACTTTATTCTTATAAAACCGTGTGTAGCCCTGATATAGTGTATGCCTTAGTACTTTTCTTGTAAATTTGTTCACAAAAGTTGATGATGTAGCTGGAAGGAGAAGGGAGCAAGGCCTTGAAGTTAACCAAGATGAAGAGGAAGATGATGATGACGAAGATGCTGAGAATGACGAAAATCCAGATGATGAGCTCTCCGAGGAAGAGTATGATGTAGATGATGGAGAAGACAATGACAATAACAACAGTCCTTATGAGCGAGGTATGCCTATTGTTGACGCTTAATCCAGGATTAACTGAAAGCAGCGTATGTAAAAAAGCTTACCCTTACTGAAATGGTATGTCCCTTCTACACTGTTTTTGGCTATAAACTATTTGCTAAATTTGAGGCGTGAGTGCCATGACACAGTAGCTGACGAAATCGAAAGAGAACAAACTCTTTCAGAAATTTGACAATTTCTGGATTTTTAAACGCCGAGTAAACAGTGTAAACATTCCCAACGACAGAAAATCACTATACAATTGTTGTAAATGTCGAGTAAAAGTTTGTAAAAATCTTTAACAATATCTGAGAGTTCTTGAAAAATCTTCATTCTCGAGTGAAAATCTTTAAGCATCTTTGAAAGATAAAACCCAAAAAAACCCAAAAATCTTAAATATCAAGAAGATCTTTGAGATAACCTTTCAAGCCTTGGAAAATCCTGGAAGTCTAGAAACTCTCTTCTTTGAGATAACCTTTCAAGCCTTGGAAAAACCTGGAAGTCTAGAAACTCTCTTCGTTGAGATAACCTTTCAAGCCTTTAGAAAAACCTTGGAGTCTAGAAACTCTCTTTCAATTCCCATTTCGAGAAGTTATGCTTTAGAAAATGTTGCAAAAGGTTTGCCGTTAGTCCCAAAAAACCCATCTCCTTCAGAATCTTTGCCTGAGTATCAAAAGATAGAGTTAGAGCTAAAATAAAAGATTAGCTTTTACATCAGTTTTTGTTCATCAGTCAAACAGTTGTGACTTTTTTCGAGTGGAAAGCCACAAAATATAAGTTTTTCTCAAAGTTGTATTTGCTTAGAGTTTCAGTCAAGCTGTCGTAAATGTATAGCATTTCAGTCATAATCAGGAAAAGCTTTGGTAAAAAGACTGATAAGCGAAAGCTGATGAAAAAACTGATCGTATATTTAGGCTTTTACTTTCATTGCAAAATAGAGACCTGAGGTGATCAGTTCTTTTTTCAGATCCATCCTATGTATCGTCAAGGCGAGGTGTAAGCATTTATGCAAGGTAATAAGTGCATTTCTTCGCATTTTTACCAAGCCTTTATTTCCAGTGGGGCGATTTCTACCACGGCCTACTGTTGATGTTTGTACATATTGCATTTGATTCGGTATTCTGTTGTGTTAAGCCCCGTTCAAACGAACGTACTGTTCACCCAACTTTCATCAGGGACGGTTCCAGTACTTGGCTTTGGGGGGCCGGATTATTTATTTCATTGTCTCTTTTGTATGAAAACTTTCTTAACATACCATGGAATTGAGGTCCCCTTAGACCCACCCGTGACGTTCATCCTATATAGGTATTGGTTGAAAAGCTGGATCGCTGTAATATCATGTTGGATAATTCATAAGTGATATATGTGAGGTTGGGTGAAAGTTGGTTTGGGCCAACAATACTGGATGAAGAGAGCCAGAAATTGAATTCAACGTTGGACGAAATGTTGGGTTTTTTGAAAACGTCGAGCAAAATTGCTAGAATTACACTAGCAAGTTCTAGTGCTATGGGACTTCAAATGTAGTAAGCTAAAAGCTTGCATTGTTCCCAATTTAATAGATAAATGGGAAAGGTACGTGCAGGAAGAAGAAATTGATTCTGAAGTTTTATTTAACTTGAATGTGAGCTGTGCAGAAATAGTTGTCAAGCAGAAGAATGTAGCCAACACGTAATATGCTGGTTATCGTGTTCGATCAGCTGCTTCACAACCTATTCAAGGTCTCTTCCGAGATGCAGGAGAAAATATTTGGTCGTTTGCAAGCCCGTATCCATGGGGTGGCAAATGCTTGCTGCCACCACTTAAGGTTTCCCTCTAGGTTGTTTTATTATCTCTTTGGCAAATGAGAGATATCCATTGTCTCCCAATTTTTATTTTTTAAAATCCGTTTCTGACCAACACTTATACCACATCACAAGTTGATTCTCCATAAAGGGTTCCTCTCCGCTAAAGGGTTCCCACCTCATTGCTGAAGGGTTCCCATCTCTTAAGAATGCATAATGAAGTGAATTAAAATGACGTTAATGTGCCTGAGATGCGATTTTGAAACTTGTGTACCACATGATTTACCCAAGACAACGTTGCTACCCCCGAAGCATCAGCTTGGCTGAGGGCTTGGTCGTTTGAACACCTCTTCACTTATTAATTGAGTGTTTGAGAACTTGGAGAAGGTTTTAAGGCTGATTTCCATTCACCAATTTCTGGCGCGCGCAACTTTTTGCGATTGATCTTGGATCTAAGCATGCGTACTTACAACAGAAAGACACGTGAGAATGATCGCGCCATCGCCACAAAAAGTTGAATTTTGTTCGACTTTTTTGAGAGATCGCCAGTAGTAGCCAATCAAAAGAATAGAAGTTGCAGGAAGTGACAGATTGCACAATGGCGTCGCAGCTGTGGACTAGCCTGGCCAGGAATGATGTGGTTTGAAGTTCACCTTGCACATAAACAATATCATATACCATATAAATAGTGATGAAAGAAGATAGATAGGTGGGAAATTAACAGAGAAACTAGTTTCTGCTATCTACTGTAAGAAAAATTGGGATATTTCAGAAGCAAAAGCCACTAGCCACTCCGACAACAATAGCTCTTATTTTAGCTTTATAAGCAAGCAGGGAGTTTGCTTTGCCCCCTTGCAAAACAGTAACAGCAAATGAATGCATTTCAAAGCCCTCACTTTGCGTAGGTGTAGCTGAAGTTAATTTGATATTCACCATGTGTTTGTTCGCAAAATATCGATCGCAAAAAGTCGCGCGCGCCAGTAATTGATGTATGGAAACCAGCCTTTATGGTGAATGAAATGTTGGATTGCTTGAATGAGCCGTTATTATGATATAAGCAGGGCTGAAAAGTCAGAAATATTATAGCAATAGGGCTCAAATAGATGATGATGATGACTTACTTCGATATTAAATAGAAGTATAGAAGAGTGGTGGTCATTTATTTGTATAGAGCCACACCCTTTAAATGTTAGCGAAGCAATCTTTGAGATATAGAGCGAAAGAGCAGGTGAAATCATTGATGCATAGCTTTTTTAAAGAAGCATTTGCCAGGGGGAAACCCTAGAAAAGAGGTTATGCTAAAGCAAAAAGCAAAGAAAAAGTTTGAGGATTCGGAACATTTTGTGGTGTAAAGCCCTTCAAAGATGTTATTAAAGAAGTCTATCCCATTTTCTAATTAGAAATTCAAATGTGTGATAATAGTAAATGCGTTTGGAGCAGAAGACATCCCCATATTTCATATTTGCCACTTACCATCACAATTTGAAACACGGTTGATGTAGCCAAAAGCAATTTCTTCGGTTCTAATGTAAAGCGTCTGGTAAAAGGGATAATTTCTGGGGGCAGAACATCATTTACTAGGAGGAAAACTTGAGAACTAGGAGGCAGTTGCCCCCGAGTTTGTATGTTAAAAGGGCCCTGCATTAATGTGCATGTGACAATGATCTTATTCTACATTTGATCTCAATTGTCCAGAACCTTATGAGAAATAGAAAATTGCTGAGCCCCAGGGCCCACTCTTCTACAACCATTGGCATACACATTTCCCCTTATTAATTTCTTTTTAGGCTCATTAATAATTAGAGATGATAAGTAACGAGAATTCGATTCCGTTATAGGAGAAGGTACATCAGGGCCACAAAGTCATCTCGAAGGGGTATTTATTATCGGCGTACACCCAAGAACAGCAGAAGGTATGTCCCAGCACGAAGAAGAGTAACCCACAGAAGGTTTAGATACAGAAGACGTACATAGATGACAAGTTCGCTGCTGAATAGAGAAAACTATGAAATCTGACAAAAGGATGATTTTTCTGCTGTATCTTTCATATCAAAGCATAATGAATAAATTTTGATTTCATTCTCGAAAGCTTTCATATAAACTCTACAGTGATTTATTGGTAGTGTCCCTCCTGCTATAGTCTGAACATGTCCTTCTTTCCTTTATGGAACCGTGTAGCCTAGCTTAAGCTTGCGATCATTTTTTACAATCAGTTCTCACAAATTTTGGTAGCAATGTTGTTTTTCCATGAATGCAATCCAACCACGCCCCTCAGGGTGTCACGTGGTCCTTCGCAGCAAATAACAGTCAATAATCCATGCTGGCAAGTGGGGACACTTCTTGTTTTTGCAAGGCCAACTTAAAGATTATGTCCATGTTTAGCGGGCTTTTAAATAGCTAGTATTTCATGTCTTCTCTACTTCATGTAAAGTATATAAGTGCAATCAACTCCTTTGAGTATGTTTAACTGTGTAATTGCTGATCAGAGGAGTAGCAGAATGGGGGTGTCAGAACTCCCCCCCCCCCAACTTTCATTGATCTTGTCGGTAAAGTTAGAGTCAAGTACTATCATCAGTACATGACTGCATGCTCTACCATGATGTAGTGAAACCGTTGAAAATATCCTGTCTTGCATCAATGCACCCGATCAAATTTGTTCCATTTCTTTTACTAGGGACACATGCCCGCTCAGTTTTCATGCTTGCTTCCAATTACAGTAGTTTGCAGAATTTTGCCCTAAAACAAATGGTCTCTACCATTGCATTGACACTTTATAAATGCTTTTCTGATGATGTTTTGAATATCAGTATTCGCATTTTTTATGAGGAATCTAGCCCAAAAGCCTAGTTCCAAAAGCTCATTATTCTTGGAGCTCTAATGATCGAATTGTAATGGCAAAAGTTCCTTATTAGTTCCTTAATTTTCACATTCATTTAGTGCCACAAGAATGGTAGAGAAACACGAAAACATCGAAATTCTTAATTTTACCTTCAATTTCTGGCTGAGAACTCAATCCCAGAAGCATAAAAAAGTAGGAAAGAAGTTTTATAATTGTTTCTATGTGAATTTTGGCAGCAAATGAATGGAAACGGCTTCCTAATTCTTGATTATAAAACTTTTTCAAATTAAAAGTTGCTTAGAGATGTTTAGTAATTGAAGTTCTTTGAATATTTCGTCATTTTACATGTAGGTTCCATATAAAGTGGTTCTTTATATAAAAGGCGTGTTACCGTATGAAAAAGAGAGACCCCGTTTTTCATTTGCTTTAGCTGTGAATCCTCTTTAAGATATGCCTACCGTAAAAGATCTATTATGCCTCCTTCTTAAAGGTACAAAACATAAATACGCTTTCCCGGGGCTTAGCAGAGACTTTACGTTTTATGAAGTTGCATAGATTTATCAGTATTTTAATACCGTTAAAAAAACTGAGGTATGGTCAAGTACGACAGCGGTATTAGTGAAGTTGATTACAACGTGTAGATTCAGGATTACTAGAGTAAGTAGTACACTCCAGCCCGGCTTTTGAAGGCTCCGATATACAAATACTATGGCACACTATACATTCGAAATAAGCCGCAGGTAATCATTTGCTATTTCATTCAGGCCATATTTATGACCTTTTTGCATGAAACATTTTATTACTAAGCAAAACCTTAGAAGTTGAGGCTTTGGAATAGCCTTGGGGAAAATTGCACGGGCAAAAGTTTACGAAATTTTTGAGATTTCCAAATTTTTCAAAGATCTAAAAGATTTTTGCATCTTGAAGACTTTGTGGATTTTAAAGAAATTTTAGGATTTTGGAATATTTTGATAGGTTTTTTATTATTTTGAAGAATATTGCGATTTTCAAAAGATTTTTTGACATTTCAAAGACTTTTTGAATATTTTATTAAGGCAATTTTGAGATTCTCAAACTAAAGATTTTTCAGATTTTTCAAAGATGTTTAGAAATTTTTATTGACATAGAGGAGGTTTACTCAGTAGTTTGTCCCTCAGCTTTGGAGCTGAGCTAGCAATTCTATAAATTTTTTTCTTGACTCTTTCTGGCAAGTTTTTGTTCATATTTAGCTAGGTAATAGTACATTTAGCATTGCTGTATTGTCGTTAAACAACCCATGTTTAGTACGTCTTTTGACATGTGCAGCTGTGGTAAAGCCGCATGGTTCATTGAATTTAGGGACACTCGACGAATTGATGCTAGCTATGAGGAGATTTGAATTGGAATTTTTATTGTTTTTTTATCTTTGTAGCTAATGAGAGATCTCTTCAGATTTTGGTGCAGCTCAACCTTGTCTTCATGGCATAGGGGCTATTCACATATTTTGCCATGCAAGAGGGGAGGGGGTCTTTTGATTTTTATGACAAAGTGTGACAAAGGATGGGTGGATTGTTTTTGGAGTTAAACAACTTGATATGTAGTAAATTTGGTCTGAACATAGCTCGCCTTTTTAAGAACAAATTTCACAACACGTCTAAAAATAATCTATTCTGGGTATTTTTTATAGACCCTACATTTTTTATAAGAAACTCAGTTCATGCCTTGGTAGTAAAAGTGTGTAAAGGAGCATTGTCCGGCATTGTAGGGAATGTAATCGTGAAAATCTTTTATGGGGACAAACCCCCAGATCCCTGTACTGCCTTTATGCCACTACAAAAACACTGGTCACATTATAGCCAACGTAGATGGTATTTTGGTCAAAACATTTCTGATCGGAGCCACCCAAGCCCAATAGCCACGCTCTTTACAGTTAGGTATAGCTGTTACACCCAACCAGCCAGGTTGGCCCCCTGTCTTTTAAATGCTGGCTGTTTGACTGTTCTGACCACATCGTTGGTGATGAAACGTCTATCCAGGGGTGAGCTGGCTAAAATACGGTTTTCATTGTACTATTAATGCCAAAAATCTCCGAAAAAAGTAGGCTTTACCTTCCGACGGGGGCTAGCATGTTTCAACTGGGACTTTAGCCCCCAACCCTCCCCTGGCGCTAACCCTGCTTCTATCCCTTCTCTCACCTCAAAGGTGTCAGTTTCTTAGAAGTAAAGTAAAAGGAAAAAGGTGTAATTTCATACTTGATGAAACCAGTGGCGATTATACAGGGGGCTATGGGCTACGGTCACCCCAGAAATTTTCTTGGCCCCTTCGTTGCCCACCCTGTACCTTGACCCTGTACCCGTACCTTGACAAAATTCAAAAACTTGATCGTAAAGTGGGATGGCAAAGCATGCCATTGCTTAATTTGTAAATAACTATTTCTTTTTCCATTTGTACTATAGTCTAATCTTTGTATAATTTTTACCTTTTTTAATAGTTGGTCGGAATTACTTTTTGACAACTATATTTGCAACCAACTATAGATAGATAATGATAATGATGATGATGATGATGATGATGATGATGATGATGATGAATAATTATGATGATGATGATGATGATGATAATAATAATGATGATTATATTGATGATGATGATATTGACGATTATATTGTTGTTGATGATGATGAT
>OLMO02000003.1:5517179-5543868 GCA_900291935.2 Cassiopea xamachana | reverse complement strand
AACCATTTCAGCAAACGATAGATGCGTAGACATTTGTATCGGCCCTTATGGGTTGTAAAATGTATTTCTGATGATGATGATGATGAAGCTTCTGCAAATTTTATGTCACTTGTCACTGCTGTGTACTGGCTAAAACAACCAGGCCGACTTTTGCTTTCATTTGTCAACAACTTTGGTCCTCAAGTTATTCTTTTTACGCTATCTTCTTCTTCTTCTTTCTTCTAGCTGCTCCCTGTTCGGGGTCGCTCGCTGATTTGACGCTTCCACTCCAAACGATTCAGTGCTGTGCTGGGACTGTGTTTCGCGTTCGCATATCCTCTTCGATGAAATCTTTCCATCGCTGTTTGGGTCTTCCTCTCCTCCGGGCACCATCGATCTCCATCTCCATCACTCTTCTAACCAGATGTTGTGGCTCTCTCCTTTTCAGGTGCCCATACCATCTGAGTCGCTCTTCTTCCAGCTTTTCTTTTTACGCTATCTATGAATGCGTAAATCAAGGCATTCAGCCTTTCATTTTATTTGAATTGCCTTGAGTGCCAGTTGAATAAACAAGCGCCCTCTTGTATAAGTGCCACCTTGAATAAGTGCTTATCCTCGCAGATCAAACATTTTATAAGAGACCGGGCGCTTTAATCAAGGCATTACGGTAATTTGATGGTTTTTGCTATGGAATTATATGAAATATGAAATGATGAGTTATGGTGAAATCACAGTAATATTTATTGGAAGAACTATGAGCTGGAATTTCAAGGTACATGTTAGAAGTCCGCTTTTTGAAGAAACTGATAAAGAATTTAGCTATGATAAATAGCACTTGCATATTAACGAAACTACGAAAGGAATGGGAAGGACACAGGCAAATCTGGCCTCGCTTTGATGAACTCAAGCTTTTAATCACACGTGGGTAACAAGGTTGAGGAGCGATACCAACTACCGTATGAACACTTACCGAGAATTTCCTCTCGGAAGTTCCGAACTCTTTGATGGAGTTGTAACGATGCAAATCAGTAATTCGTCGCGTTTCGCACGACATATGTGTCGCATGTTGTGCCGAGGGCACATGTTTGAGGCTGTTGAAAATATTGAAATGTAACATCTTCAAGCTGTTTCATAAAGAACCAGTTCATAAACAACGTAGTTCAAGAAACAGTTAGAACTAAGAGGAATGAGCTAATAAGCTTTAGACCAGGAACACAGTGGACTGATAGCAGGAAATAGGATGCGGAGATATTTTTCTATTTTGGATTTTACTGTGTGGTCAGAGGTCTAGTGATCCTAAATCATATCATTGAAGATCATTTTGAAGACATACAATACTGCATAACTGCCCGTCAATGCCAAAATTCACTCTTTCGTGATGTAATATTTCTAATTTCGTCCTATAACTTCTGAAACCGCGAATTCCAACTTTCTATCAAAGAAGTGGCCATAGAAGTACATAATTAGACCAATGTTTTATGGGGATTCCAGATCACTCTATACTAATATGCCATCATTCAAATGAGGTAAAATCGGGCAAAATTGGGCAAAATCGGAGGAGTTAGCAACATTTGAAGTCTAAATTGTCTTTTGAGGTCGTACAAATGAGATATAGCCCAAAATCGTCACAAATCCCACAATTTTGATACAATTTTTGCCTATTTGGTCAAAAATTTTTCTGTCATCGCCGGCTATCAATATAGAGACTGTCATCAATATCTAGAGGAGACTTTCAGCTTTCAAAAAAGTGGTGAATCCTTTTTAGGAACTGTTAGGAAAAGCACATTTTAGCACTTGGAAGTTCAGCACTCAGCATCATTGTTGGTCATTCAACTATTCAACAGCCAGCGTCAACACAGGCACATATCTACAAGGTGAACGCAGAAGGGCAGTGGCTGCCCAGCAGAAAAGAAAGTTTTCAAAGCGTCCCCCCTAAAAGAACTATTGACATAGAGATTTAAACAATCAAAAATGAGTTTTGGCTTGTTCTAACATTTTAAAAAATTTATTTCCCCTTTGATAGAATGTGTGCTATAGAAAAGTAGTTTTATTAGTTCAAAAGGAAACCAACAAGATATTCTTTTTCATGTTAATTATTTTGAAGCAAGAATTTTGATTTGAAAACAAAATTTTTTTGAAATAGGTAGGGTTTGTTTAGAAATAGAAACCTTGTGGATGCAAGACAAACTCCTTCAGTAAATGTGATTTATTGTTTTGGCAGGAAGGGTCAGGAATGCTAAGGGGCATAAAGCATTTTGAGTTATAATAGACCAACGGTTTTTCGAAACAGAAGACAGTTCTCTCACAAAATATTGTCAGCATTAATATGAGCCAAAGTAACTTGATTACCCAAATGGCCTCAATCGATATTTTGCTACTTCACAGAAGTAATCTACATTGGCTTTTAAATGCTAGATATTTGTTATTGTATGCAACCTGCAAGCTACTTTTATCGGTCTCAAATTCAAAGCAAGTTTGTGGAATATCATTCATCCGTAATGAAAATAGTGAAAAAATGATACCACAATCCACAGTTTCACCATGTCAAAATGGAACGCACTCTGGCAATAAATTTGTGACAAGAAACCATTGCCTCTTCTAAAACATATTTGGTCATTTTACCACCCTCTCGTTTTTTCCAGCCCCCAAATTCGGTTTTGGGGGTTTTTTTAGCTCCCGATTATCCCAATCCCCCTTCTATTAGGCATCAAATAGTAAGAGAAGTTTCTTAGTGACATTGTTTGCTATGCAAATATTGCCATTAGGGAGGGATCATGACCCCCAGTCCCCTGGATCTGCCCCTGAGTTTAAACATACCGGCTTGTTGTCAAACTTAGCTTCTCAGTTCTGGAAGTGCAGAATCTCGTGGTTGTTCACAAGGTACAAAAACCATGCGGCTATACGGAATATTTGGAGATTTAGATCAAATCTATGAGAAAAAGGTTAGGCATATGGGACTTTTAGAATGTTGTAAGGCCTAAACCTTTTAGGCTATATGATCTGCATATTTATAAATAAAAATCTTTACAGCTTGAAATAAGAAGAAAGCAAAAAAAAAAAGAAGAAAAGATTGAACACGAAAATTCCTTACCGTTCTATAAGCATGATTTTTAGTTTCATCTTAAATGATTGGAAACTATTAGCTTTTTACAATGGTTAAAGTAACGAATTCCAAACCATGGCCTCCCTAATCAAAACAGTTTTGCCCATGTTTTGTTTAGTTGTGGTTTGAACTTTGAAGACTATTTTCAAGAACTGCAATACATTGGACAAACGGTTCACGTTAAAAGTAGTATGTTGCTGAGAACTACCGCGATATTTGGATATTTGATTTGACTGTTGTGCATTCTTCTATCATTCAGTCTTTTTATCGCACCGACCGAAAATTTAGTCGCAATTCGCAGTTGTGTGAGTACGACGCCGATATAATGAATTGTGTCAACTGTCCATACGCTAGTTGGTATCGTTCCTCAACCGGGTAACAAAGATGTAGATGGAGAAGTGAGCTGTGTATCAATCAATTTAGCTTGCAAAATGCTGCTAGTACTAAATATATAAATGATGATGCGTTATGGATGTCCAGCAGACACCACATTTGAAGGCTATTGCATTTTACACCAAGAACTTGAATTTCAGTTGACGCACCAAATAATACCCACCATGAGAAAAATCGCCGAGGCAATGATTGACAGTTCAGATAGTCTTCTGTACCAGAAAAGCACAGCTTGCTTGTGGGTGGAAATTAGTGTTGAAGTGATAACACCAGAAGGATTTGTTGTTTATTTTTACCACCGAATATCACAAATGTAAAGCCAAACTGTGCAAAAGATATGCCGAATCCAAATTAGCGATAGAACTTGGGTACGGCCTGCCGTTTAGGTAGTAGCCTCATATTTATATCAAATTGCTTTCTGCTTTAGCAACCTTACCCCGAGCATTATACGCTGGGAATGATTGGCAAGCTCTTGCCCGGTGGGTAAGCTCTCACTATCAAGTGTAAGCACCCGCGTCGGAGGTTTTTGATAACTGACCCCTTTCTCTGATTTTTAGCTTTATTTTACCCCCATTTTCCCTGAAACCACGGAAAAGCTATATCCTGATCATAATACATGAGCAAACTTACTTGAACCTTTCAGTTTCATTTCAGTTCATTTAATATTTCAATACAAGCAAAATCTTTCAGCAAGATAGCTATACTTAATTACAACAAAAGGACAAAAATGCAGATAAAAAGAGCTGCTGCTCTACCAAGGAGTTGTGTTTTTTGAATGCTATTTGTAGAACATCTATTTTTAATTATATTCTTACTTTTGTGATTAAATGACATCCCCAATTAGTTTATCACAATAATGAAATATTAGAAATAATTTTATTGTTAATTTTATGTTCAGCAGTTGCTATTCTATTTAGCCATGTAAAATATCAAAGTCTCATATTGGTAGTGTGGTTCATTCTCTTTAAAGCTAATTTATATGGATTAATATTTTTAACTGCATGATTTTATGCAAAAAAGAGATGTACCCATCTCACTAGGAGTTCAAAAGAACCAAAGTATAGCAGGGATTTTACCACTGCAAAGTATGTAAGAATTTCTAACTTGAGACCTATTTCTTAGCAAAAATGCATTTATGAATAATTGAGTCCATATCTTGCATGATGAAGACATTGTACACATGTAGAAACAGATTGCTGGAGACAAGTTCTTTTTAGTACTCTAAGTTGATGCTGAAATACCCCATTTCTTAGAGCATTTGATTTTTCTCCAGAAACACCCCTTTTTGTCTAGTTTCTATGTCCTAGGTTTGGGATGAAGTTTGGCCCCCTTTTCAGAGATTATACAGATGCAGGTACTTACATGAGCGTAAGTACCTAGGACATAGAAACTAGAAAAAAGGGTGAATTTGGGGTTAACCCACCAGGTGCTCCAGTTGGGTGCAGGCCTGTAGACAACTGAACTGGATTGGGGGTACACAGATGCCTGCAATCCAAAGATTTTTATCCATTCAACAATACCTACAGTTGTTTAGAAAGATGTGCAACATGTTAACACCTACTGCAACTATTGTACCTTCTTCCATTTTGATTTTCAGTTTATAACTGGCCTGATTTACAATCTGGACAGCATGTGTGTTAGCACTGTGGGACATATGTATTAGTGGCAGTTCCTGTGAAGACAATAGATTGGGTATCATTTTATTTGATTGGGACAGAGCTATGTTTGGTTTTCTCATTGAATTTTGGGAACAGAGTGAAACCATGGATTGTGAATGACAAAACATACTTTTACTGTTCTCACAAAAGTCATGGATGAATACTTAACCTCAATATCTGTTATAATATGGTTCTCAAGCATTTGTCTGAAAATTCCTATATATAGATGGCAAAAGAAGCTGGCATGATGCCAAAAACTTCTAGTGGTGTGGCTGAAGTATTTATGGATTTGTAAAGTATTGGCAGCCCAAAATATGCCATGAATCAGACTTTTTGAAGCCAAGAGATGCATGAAGCAAGTAAGGACTTCAGATCATTGCTGTAAAAGGTAGAGGTTTCTGTATTACATCTTCTTTTATTTTCCATATACAGTGGAACTTGCCTTAGGGGGTACCTTTATAAATTGGTCAACTGTCATAACTGTCATCAGTTAAGCAGCCCTTGCAATTAATTTATTTGAAATTATATCTATGGAGAAAGGCCACCCTTGATAATTGCCAAAATTGATCAGTCCCGTAGGTAAATGTTATAAGCAGGTTTCAATGTTTGTATAAATGTGCACATATGAACAGATATATTGTATCTATATGAATAAGCTAAAGTAGTTAGTAGTTGAATATCCTTTGAGGCATGCAAGTACATTCCCAATTAATACTCTTGCTCTAAAAACTAGGCCCTGGAGATTAATGTTTCATGATGCTCCCCTCTCAGTTGATACATCAACCCAGTGGTTTATTACATCATGAAGGAACTCAAATTCCATTAAGCACAATCATTGTTGTGGATTGTGTAGAATGTCATGAGCTAAAATTCATAGCTTCATTGTAATTGATTTCCCCCACTATTGCTACACGGTTTCTTAGTACTCTCAATTATATTCATTAAGGTTGAGTGTTGTACAGTCAGTGGCATCACATGACCTCTTTCTGGGGGTGTATAGCAATATTTTATGACCAGAAACTGGTAAAGCTGTGAATTTACTTACGGGTGTAAATTTACTTACAGAAATATTTTCTTAGCAAGAGCTCCTTATTTTTATGGGTTACATTGATGCTAGCAAGGACATTTTAAACACTTCTTTATCTACATTACAGCAAAACATGCATTCATTACCAATGAAACTCATTGAATCTACATTTACAAATATATCTCAGCAAGCATTGTCACACCTGCTAGAAAAGAATGCATAATATGTTAGAACTTAGACAAACTCATTGCATGCAGCAATCAATGAATAGTAGAAAAACGTAACAGAACAGAATCTCAAACATGAGGTAGTCACAAGACCGGAACCGGCAACACAACAATAGATATAACAATACAATTGATAAACAATGTGTCACATGTCCATAATATAGGTATCATGGCTTCCAATACTCCCACTTGATACCTATGCTAAGTAGATAAAAATAATGAAGATATCAATTGTTTGTGAGTCCAATAATTTTTCTTTTGGCAATGGGACTAAATCCCAAGTTTCATTACTTTTCAAGGATGCAAATTCAGAGTCAGTTGCTTGCTTCCACTGTATTGAATGTTTATCATGCCATGCTTCATTTAAGTTCTTTGGTTCGTCAATGTCACCAGTTAATGCATCAGCAGTAAAACAGTAGTCAGCTTCTTCTTGAATGAACCTTTGTGGTGGTCTTCTCTGCCTTTTTTCAGGTAATGTAGCAACCTCTCTCATAAACTTTTCTTCGTATGGTTCTCCCACTGTGGACTTTTCATCAAGTATTTGAGTGTCACTATCATTATAATCTCTTTCTTCATCAGTGAGGATATCATGATTCATAAAGTGAGTGTTGGAACTTCAAACATTAGGTCTTTGGAAGTCATGAAAAGTTCCTTCTACAAAAATGACATCTCTGCTACGAATAAATTGCCTTTTAACAGGATCATAGAGCTTATAACCTTTTGTGCCATCAGGATAGCCAACAAAGATCATTTTCTTTGATTTTACGTCAATTTTCTTGCGACTTTGAGATGGAATGTGTACAAAGCAGTACACATCCGGCTTTTTATTAAACATGCACTCATAGGGTGTTTTGTCCTTTACTGCCACACAAGGACTTCGATTCTTTAAATATGATGCAGTATTAATTGCCTCTGCCCAGAACTGAGTTGGGACATTTGCATGATGCATCATTGATCTAGCAGACTCCACCAAAGTGCGATTCATATGCTCAGCAAGTCCATTTTGGGCAGGACTGTTTGGTACAGTTGTTTGGTGACTGATACCCTGCTGCTTCAAATATTCACTGAATGCATCAGAACAGTATTCGCCGCCATTGTCACTTCGCAAAACTTTTACTCGCTTTCCAGTGGTGTTGCTCATCAGATTGACATATTCTTTACATTTATCCAAAACTTCAGACTTCTGCTTCATATAATATACGCAAGCATATCATGTGAAATCGTCAATGAAGGTCACAAAGTACTTAGATCCACCAACAGAAGGAGTACTCATTGGTCCACACACGTCAGTGTGCACTAATTCCATAACATCAGTTGTAGCAGTGGATGAGCTTTTTGGATAAGGTAGTCTATGCTGTTTTCCCATTACACAGCTTTCACAGATTGCTTTTTCACCTGTTGAGCAGATACTATCCAATCCAGCAACCATATTATGGTCAGATAATTTCACAAGATTGTCAATTCCCAGATGTCCATATCTACAGTGCCAAAGTTCCAGATTGGAAGTACAATTGACTGTGTTTGCTTCATCAGAAGAAATGAGCTTTAACACATACAGCTTGCCTTTTATTTCTCCAATTCCCAACAATTTTGAGTTTCGCAAGATTTTGCATTTTTCAGCTTCAAATTCAACTGTGGCACCAAGTTTTGTCATTGCACGCACAGAGAGTAAGTTTTTTCCAAGATCTGGCAAATACAAGACATCATGAAGTGCAATTTTCTGCAACTTTCCTTCAACATTAGTAGTAAATCGATAGGTACCTTTCCCATACGCAAATGTTGCACGGTTATCGCCAAAAATAATAGTGCTTGGTTGTTGAAACTCTACAAAATCAGATAGTGAGTCTCTCTCGTATGTCATATGTTGCGTAGCACCAGAGTCAACTATCCAACAAGATTTAGATATTAATACATTTTCACCTGTAAACAGAGCTTCTTCGTTTTCAATTTGGATATCGCTATTCTCTTCAATAATATGTGCTGAATTTGTAGGCACTGTCATAGTGCTTGAGCCATTTAAATTTCGCGCCTTCTTTTTAGGGCAATCCCTTGCGTAATGACCTTGCTCTTTACAATAATGGCATGTTCCATTAAACGGCTGTGTAATACCTGACCTACCTTGTTTCTTTTGATGTACATTAGGGCTGCGTCCTCTATTTCCTTGCCTACTGTTAAAATATCTCCTTGCTGATAGGGCATCATCGTGTCTTTTAACCTCTACTTTATCATATCTACGCTCAAAATCGTAACATACCTTTGACCTTTTCAAATGACAGTTCGTGTTCTCCAACAGCATCCAACGCTGTTATTAAAGGCATATACTCGTCAGGTAAGCTGGCTAACAGAGTCATGGCTAATTCTTGGTCGTTTACATTAACTCCCATTTCTTGCAATTGATCGTGCAGTGATTTCAAATAATTTATATGCTCCAACATATTCCCATTACTATGAAATCTACAGGAGTAGTACTTTTGCCTTAGTCTCACCTTTTGCGATATAGAATCACGTGCGAACTGGCTCTTCAGGGCATCCCATGCTTCCTTCGCTGTCTTCGTATCTCTTATATGTAGTTGTTTGTCCGGTTCAACAGCAAGACAGATATATTTCCACGCCTTTTTGGCTTTCAGTCTAAAACTCTTCATCTCATTCCCTGTAGCTTCACCTCCAGGCGACTCGGCAGTGCCATCTGCGTGTTCAAACAAATCTTGACTCTCTAAATAGAGTCTCATGTTGAATGCCCATGATCGATAGAGCTGTTTAACTTCGCAAATTTCAGGGCGTTTCCTGCAGAATCATCAGACGTTGCCATATTTTCATGAACCTACAGTTAATGAACCTTCAGAAGGGATATTCTGGGCCCATAACCTGTTAGAACTTAGACAAAAAAGAGCCACAACGATCGTAGTAAAATAACATAACTCATTGCATGCAGCAATCAATGAATAGTAGAAAAACGTAACAGAACAGAATCTCAAACATGAGGTAGTCACAAGACCGGAACCGGCAACACAACAATAGATATAACAATACAATAGATAAACAATGTGTCACATGTCCATAGTATAGGTATCATGGCTTCCAATATAATAGTCTCATCATAGCAAAATACGGAATGGGAAAGAGGCAGAAATATCTGTCTGTATTCTATTATTTGTGTTATTGGGTGGGATAGTTCTAAGGCAAAGCTTTGCAAATATTGTGATAAAGAATGTTTTGTTATGACGACTAAGCTCAAGTTAGGAACAGGAATCTTCAAAACTATTGAAAAGGAGATAAGATTAGTTAGAGAGAGTCTATCACTTCATCACCTTTGCTTTCCTAAAGTGAGATTCGTCCTCTATTCTGCTATTTTACTAATGTTTAGTATACATACTGAAGCAAGAATGGAGTGATAGTAGAATATTACTTTTGGGCATTGCTCTGAAAAAGAATGACATCATCGTCATCTTCATTTAAAGTCCCTTTTATTCCTTACGGAGTTGGACGGTCTATGAGTCTCTTCCACTCTTTGACTGTGAATATTTTCCTCCTCAATATTCCTTTCTCTCATATCCCTGTTCCACACATTGCTTCCATGTCTTTTTCAGTCTTCCCCTTGGCCTAACTCCTTCCACTTCCATTTCTGCTTCTTTACTAAGTACATGATCATTATCTCTCCTTCTCACATGACCATACCATCTCAGTCTATTCCTCTTCAGCACATCCATTATATCCTTGACTCCACATCTTCTCCTCACTTCCTCGGTAGCCACTCTGTTTTCCCACCACACATGTGCCATATGTCTCAGCATCCGTTGGCCACAACTACATATCTTCTTCTCTATGGCCTTTGTTGTTGCCCATGTCTCTGTTCCATACAACATCACCGGTCTCACACAAGCACAATAAATCGTTACCCTATCCTTTAGTGGAATGCTTTTGTTGACCAACAAACTACTGATCTCTCTCCATTTTCTGAAAAAGAATGACAGTGCTATCATTTTAAAACATGACATTTTGATGTTTTTCAATCCTTGTCCTTTTCAACATATTGCTTTGTAGAATCAAGTTTTTACATTGAGAGTGGTCAACATTCCTCTTCATATACTGATCCCTTGTGATTTTGATGTTATGTACAGTCAGCTTCTTTCTCTCCTCTTCTAACTTGCCCTAGATGGCCACAATGTGTTTTCCCTATTGTCACATGGAATGTTTTGAACTTGGTGTCCTTTCATTTTCACACTCAACATACCAATGATCTGTTCTGCATCAGTGTTATGCAAACTTAGCCCTTCTATTTCCCTCAAAAAGGTATATCTTACACAAAAAAGTTCCAGTTCCTTTGCAGTTTATAATGTTTTATCATCATTACAGCAAGCACTTTTTCTTTACTTGGAGTAGTGTCCTCCAGCAAGTCATTCAGGAATTTATTTTCCATACTGTTTACCCATTGAGCCCATTGATGTATGAAATTGCTGCTTCTTTATGATGTAAATATGATGAAACCATCTTTGTGATATGGTCTATGTAAACGATTGATGAACAATAGAAAACAATAAATTTGGTGTCTCATTCTCTGAGTGGATGTTATTTATAACATATAGGTAAGAGCATAAGAGCAAATGCAGTACAGTGGCTACAACATAATGTATTTGATAACAAGACACCATCATCATCATCATTATCAACATCATCATCATCATCATCATCATCATCATCATCATCATCATCATCATCATCATCATCATCATCATCATCATTGTAATTTTCTAGTCTGCCTCTAAGTAAAAAAACAATACCTCAACAACAAGAAAGAAACGCACCAAAAAGCAGAATTCTTAAGGGGCTATACAGATATTAACACAACTTTCGATGTTTTCAAAGTAGGAAGGCAATTTTCACCCTAGAAGTATGGGTTTTTAAGTACAAAAGTGACAAAGCAGGATTTGTATTACATTTTGACACCTTGTTGCCATGGAAACAGAGAACAAAGGACAAAAAGGTGCCCATTTTGTGTCAAGAATTTTGTAGGAATAAAGTGCTCTATTAAGGTAAACAAGGTGTCAAATTATTTTTCATGGACCTTTCTATGCAATGATGAAGAGTTTTTTCTTTGCTGATGTCCCAAAAGTCACAAAATGTCTGGGGAAATTTCAAGAAGCATAGCAGCACAACAATTAGTGCAATCAATTAACATTTTGATTACCTTGTTATTATATATCATATATAAACCATTTTTCTCTTAATCATTGCACAGCTATACTATTTTATTTAAACATGTCAAATTTTGGGGTGGATATGATCAAAACCAACTGAAATTTTTGTGCCACAAATCTATGCTCAAATTGCCTTCTGAGAAAAATGAATCTAAAGATTACGAAACAAGTTTTTCGCTAATACTTTTTACCTAAAACCGTACTGCGTCATAGAAAATCCCCTTCTTTACAATATTACTCTCCTGCATTTCAAGCATTCTTTTCCTACTAGCCTGTCTGATCTTCTTCTGCTTTTCATTGAAATTTCTTTGTACCATGTATATTCTGGACTGATATTTCTTTCTGAACACAGCTATGGTATTTTCTTTAATACTTAAGCCCACCATTTCGAATAATCTGAGCAAACTGCTATATCCATCATAATAGGTAATGACTGCAAGTGCTAAGGCAATGTTCAAGGGTACAGCACCAACAAATGTACTCTTTGGACAAAACGCCAGAAAATATTGTTAAAACTTTCTCCTGCATTCTGTGTAAATCCATCAGCACAATGCTTTAGAAGTTCAACATCTCTGAGCCTATCAAAAACTGGCTTAATGTGAACAGCCACTGCTTTTGACAAAGGAGTCTTATGTACATAATCTGTTGGGTTCCTGTTGTACTTGCACCATGATGTTGGACCAGTAGGGCACATTGAATTGTTAGGATTTTCATCTGTGGACAGGCGATGCTGTAGTATAGTTTTTATATCTCTTTTCATCATATTTACATCACCAACATTACGGCGAATTGCTAGGCGATAGTATAACTGAAGCTTGTATATTTCTTTAAGTGTTAGTCTCCCTTTACCACCAAGAGTGTTTCCATCTGCTAACTTTGAATTTCAAGTAATTTTTCTTAACTCATGTAAATGAGTTCCAACCCGTTTCTGTACATGGCCTACACATTCAAATTTCTTTATTTCATGATCCTCTCCATAAGGTTTTTCAGCAGCTATTGCATCATAAGATGTAGAGTCCCTATCACCTATATACTTTACATATCTGTTTTCTATCTTGAGTTGATCGTCTAAATATTCTACTTGTTCCAGCTAGTTCCAGCTAGTTCCATTCCCGGGGCAGATCCTTCATAATTCTTTTGGCAGCGATGATTTTCCTTCAATCTCATGAATGTTTCACTTGCTTTGTCCATTCTGTCCAACCTCTGGCAAATCATGCCGACCTTTCTAAGGATCTCCATATCAATATCCTTGTAATTGATGGAGGATATACAAGAAACAGTACCAATTAGAGATGAAACCCCCTTCTGCAGCTTTACGGTTTGAGTCTTCTGTGCTGCCCCGAATTGGTGCATCTTGACTTTTTCTTGTTCAATTTCCAAGTTCCTAAGCATCCATTTTTCTTCGTCATCTCTCTGCTTTTTTTGTACTTCTTCTTGCTCTTGCTCCTGCTTTTTCCTAATTTTTGCTGCTTCTTGCATCACTACTCGTTGCTTTTCTAGTTCCTTTTGGAGTGCACGTTCTCGTTCCACTGCCAATAACTTGTCTATCTGCTGCTTCAGCTGTATTCTCACTTCTTTAAATGGGTTGATCTCCTGCTTCTGTTTCTGTGCCCAGTCTCGCACTGCTTCTATGGTTTCATTTTCCAATTCTAACATGCTGTTCATGAATTTGTCCTTTTTTAGTTCCAGTTCTTTCACTGCTTCAGTAACCCTCTCTAGCGATAACCTGACTTCTTCAATGTCGGTTGACTTTACACTATCCAATACACCCTCCAGTAGTATCTTTTTAACTTGTAACTCTTTACTGAATATATCTTTATTCGCCATATCCTTTTGTCTTTTAAAATTCCGTGTTTGGTCCTGGCAGGGTCGCCACTTTTAGTGTGGAGAATTTCCTCAAGCTTACTATGGCCCTGACTGTAGCCTCAAAGAATTCCTTGTGACACTAAATAGCTCACAATGATTTTCGGTAAAATTGTATTATGATAATTCTGAGTAGAGTACTCGTCTCTACTGACCCTCCAAATCTACTCTAACTACCATTTTTACCTTATATATGATTTTCCTCCCTAAAATTAGACCTATAGCTATGGTAACAAAATACAAAGTTTACGTGATATACTAAATCAAACATAGAATGCTGAATCATGTGTACTTTAACTACGCAGTCCAGTTGTTCATGGGATTATTTCCCTTGACAACATAACAAAGCGGATTATGACGCTAATATCTATTCCTGTCAGTTTATGGCCTAGCTATTTTGAGCAAATACGTAATGTCTAAAAGCATATTTGGAACACCCCTATTCGTTGCCAAGTTCCATCAAACATGCATGCTGTATCAAAAATGTCATCTGTTTCAGAATTTAATTGAGATCTGACATCTCTTGCAGCATTATTCATGCTCTGTTGACATAATTCCAGAGTCTTCCTTTCAATAATGGCCATCAAATTCTCATAACTCTCTTGGCATATTCCATTTGATATATTTATGATACTGCTGAAGAGATTTAGTGCTCTATTCCCCTTTCCAATACATCACAGCCAAGTGCAAAATGAATGGCCAATACAGATGGCGTTGGACCTTTTGAGTCTTCTTTTCTTTCAATATTTGACCTCTTAGATGTAAAAAATGTTGTCCTTGTTTGACAACCTGCATTAATGCACGCGATTTTCAACTTCTCAACCACCCCAAAATGACTCTGCTTCATAATTGATAAGGACCCTAATTTACAAACCTTACAGACACATTTTTTTTTAGTAAATAATGTCGAAGAAAGGCTATAGGGCCTATAACAAAGCCCAGACAAAGGAAAAACTGAGAAAATCAAGGAAAGTTTAAGTAGAAAGGAGACAAGATCAAGTTTGTTGATGTTAGATTTAAAAGATGACAAATTGTAGGATTCAGGGAAAGTAGTGGGTGGCAATGAGTTCCACAGTTGAGAAGCTCTAGGAATGAAAGATGATTTATGAGATAGAGTTTGTGGATTAGATAGTGTAACTTGGAGAGAGTGTGAATAGGTAGAGCTTCTGGTGGTTCGAACACACCTCACTGGAATCTCTATCCTAGTGCTGAAAGAGACAAAGTCACTAAAGGCACCAATAGATAGAGTGGTGGTACTTCCCCGGATGATGAGGCAAGCTCATCTATCACCTAGTGAGACCTCATCTACCCTCATGCTTCATCTACCCCCATGCTTCATTGAGAACTCCTTCAAATACTACTATGTCAACAATTGTATATTCCTTCTCAATACAATTATGTTGAACTTCCACCACAATTTTTTGAAAAGATTTAGGTTTCAATTTACTTCTTGGACACTTTGGTGTTGGCTCAGGATCAGCTACTCCAGAGGTGAGTGTCAATACCGGTGAAGTTTTTTGATTCACAGTACTGTTGTTGGTAGAAGAGCTACCATATTCGGTCGAGGAGGTGGAATCTTGTACTTTTCCACAAATACGTAATCTATTTTCAGCTAAGCTCTGCAAGTGCTTCTTTCTAATAGACTTTAAAAACCTTTGACTTCGAAGCTTTCGTCTACTTTCCATCTCAGCTTTCTGCGAACCCTTTTTAGATGTCACCATGTTGATCTTCGATGAGCATGATGAAACCGAGACTGTTACTATACCATTACACGACAACAAACCTGCTGTCCGGGGAAGTACCAACCTTTCATAGAGTTTAAAACCCCAGAAGGACTCCAATGAACCCCCAAACGGATTTAGGCCTATTTCACAAACAACTAGCGGCTAATGAAAAATCATGAATTTCAAAATGAAGAGGTATTCTACATCATTACTGGTAGTGAAATTGCAAAG
Organism: Cassiopea xamachana; assembly: GCA_900291935.2. Classification (NCBI taxonomy): domain Eukaryota; kingdom Metazoa; phylum Cnidaria; class Scyphozoa; order Rhizostomeae; family Cassiopeidae; genus Cassiopea; species Cassiopea xamachana. The sequence goes on along the minus strand of OLMO02000003.1, from coordinate 5,528,471 downwards.
TTTGACAATTTCTGTTTATTAATAGGTGAAAATCAAAATATAGAAAGAATTCAATTTTTTAAGTTATAACACCTATATAGCCCCTTAAGGAGGAACCTCCTAAGTAGATTAACTAACGAGAAGGAGGTCCCCTTTTCGCTTTAGCATATGGGATTTTCAAATTTTATATTAAATGTAAGTTACGTCTTAATGTCAGTTCCATTGCAATTACATTGCATTTAAGAACTTAAGTTTCGGAGACTTTGAATGTAAAGTTTGACTGAGGAGTTCTTATTGCAATAGGTAATTCATTCCATAATTTTGCTCCAAATATCGAATTGATTTCAAGCCATATTGTGACGTGTTTATATTAGCCAGAAACAGATCACCACAAGTGGATTGTCTTGTAGTATGACAATGAACTGTTGAGTTCAAAAAGAAAACTTGTGGAAGCAGACTGGTGTGACCATATTAACTGATTCGTAAACAAAGGATAACAGTTTTAATTTGAATATATCAACAATTCGTAGTAATTTTAGATCGTTGAAGATAGGAAGGGAGTGGGCTAGAAAATGGTGATGGGAAATCGCTTGGACAGCTCTTTTCTGCAAGTTAAATAGTGGCTCAATATGAGTCAAATGTTTGACCCCAAGCAACAATGCCTTATTGTAAAAAGGACATGAACAAAGCACTATATAGTGTGATCAAAGTGGATGTTGGAAGCAAATACCTCACCTTAAAAAAATTCCACAGGTTTTTGCAAGTTTTTTTGCTTAGAAATTTGATGTACTTCACCCTAGAAATACGCTTTTTATTATATATGCTTTTTATATGCTTTTGATGTTAAAGACGATTTTGGAGAGTCAAAAACAGGTAAATCAAATGTAGACTTGAAGTAGATGCTACAATTGTGCATCAGGTACAAGCAATCAAATAAACTTGGGAAATGCTAATCATTGAGGACGTATCTGTTTACGGCTTCGCATGCCCTTAGGTCTAGTTCATACAGCGCAGTATGAGCAGGGTGAATTAAATTGACTTTAATTCGCTGCTGATGCGCTGTTCAGGCGCTCCTAATTGTCAAGTCGTTTCAGACAGCGAAATTAATGAAAGGATCTTAAATGCATGGAGAAGTAAAGTGTGTGCTTTTGCTTCGACTTCTAAAATTCCTCCCTTCAAACAATTAACTCAGCAAATAAGACGTAAATCAATTAAATTGGGAGTTAGACTATTACATCACCTCCCCTTTTAGAAAAATTTATAAATATAACATAAAAGGATTGTCATAGAGTTTTAATGTTCATCTCATCACCTGTGAAAGTATTGGATTTCCAAACCTTATCGGCGGACGTCGTTGTCTTCGTGGTCTGCCTTCTTGAGCTTCCTCGAGATTTCTTTGAACTCGCTCTTCTTCATGAGCATGATCATGTGTTTTCCCTGTCAGATACTCTTCCTCATCTGAATCTGAACTCTCTGGTTCTGGACAACTTTCATTTGTGTTCAGCTTCTTGAAGTGCGACACATTTCTGGTGATTCGATGACCATTATTGTTTTCTGCGACAAACTGGGTTCCCTTTTTGCTCACGACCATATATGGAGCTTTGTTAAAACACGTAGCAAGCTTGTTATTTTGTTGTTGTTGCACAAAAACAGAATCACCAACTGATATCATTCTTTTCGTAGCTCTTCGTCGGTTGTTTGCATATTCGCTATGATGGGCTTGACTCTTTCTTTCATTTTCTCTGGCCTCTTTGTGTCTGTTTATAGCTAATTGTCTGTTGATGACTGGAAGTTTACCATTTACTTTTAGATTAAACAGTAACTCAGATGGTGCAATTTTGGTGATTATATGTGGAGTAGTACAATATTGCAAAAGAAATCGACTAACTTCTTGTCTCCAAATTCTCCCTTCTGCAACAGCCGTTTGAAGCATTTTTCGTAAAGGCTGATTAAATCGTTCCACAACTCCATTTGCCTGACGCCAGGCAGGTGTGACAGGTTCATGTGTAATCCCTAGCGTGTTCATGTACTTGGCAAATTCATCCCCATTAAAAGGTGGACCTTTAGTAAATGCAAGTGCTCTTTCTTCTACTGGAATTTACTCTTAAATATTAAAATTCATACCGATAAGGATCTCTTTTCTTGTTTAGAATTTGCGGTAGTAAAAACCAACTTTGACTTTTTCGTTTTGAAGTAACAACTAACTCTTTTACAATAACCTGACTAAAAAATAAGCTTTTCCCCGGAATGACATATATTGTTCAGATAACAAAAGCGATGCTGGAAAAGGAAGGGTGTATTCAGGCATGACAATAGATGTAAACAAGAGATTATATGGTATGACGTACTTTGATGTTAGCGTGATATGAGGGTAGTGCGTGTGTGTGGAAAATGATGGCGACGATATATATAAAAATATAAGTACACGTAATGAATGACATGAAAAATAAAGTAACCAAAATGGAGTTGCTACAAGGCCCCCCCCCCCTAGAATGCACATGGACTGTGTCATTCGATAAACAGAAAAACATACAAAGTAAACATGAAAAAGCATAGTAAAGAAAATGAGTGTTCAGTTCACACTGGAAAAAATTTTTTACAAAGTTCCATAGCGATCGGGAAAGTTTACTCTTCTTCCTGAACGAGTTGTGCGTGTTGACTGTTCATACTGTTTCTGAGCAGATGATGATGCAGAACTTACTAACGAGTGAGCAGGAAGGAGGTGGGATTCAAGAAAGGCCGGCTTGAGACGATCGATGGAAATTGTTTTCTGGTGCCTATTGATGTCAAGAACAAAACATTTAACCTGCCGACGCAAAACTTTGTATGGACCATCATATGGTGGATCAAGAGGCTTGCGCACAGCATCATGACGGACAAAGACATGGGTGCAAGTGTAGAGATTGGATGGCACATGGAATGCTGGAGATTGCGGACGAGGAGAAACCGGACGAAGTTGTTGCATGTAAGATGATAATCGATCAGCGTAAATGGTTGGGTCGAGTTGCTTGTTGATGGGAGAGGGAGTAAAAAATTGTCCAGGTAAGCGAAGGGTAGTACCATAGACTAACTGAGCGGGAGTACATTGCAGGTCCTCTTTAAGAGTACAACGGATACTAAGGAGGATGAGAGGGAGAATTTCAGTCCATTTGGATGAATCAGATGAAGCTTTCAATGATCCTTTAAGTTGTCGGTGAAATCGCTTAACCATGCCATTGGCACACGGGTGATATGCTGTGGTGTGAATGCGTTTGATTCCCATTAGGCGCGTAAGAGTTGCAAAAAAGGAAGGGTGTATTCAGGCATGACAATAGATGTAAACAAGAGATTATATGGTATGACGTACTGTGATGTTAGCCTGATATGAGGGTAGTGCGTGTGTGTGGAAAATGATGGCGACGACATATATAAAAATATAAGTACACGTAATGAATGACATGAAAAATAAAGTAACCAAAATGGAGTTGCTACAGACCATTGTCCGACTTCAAAACTTGTAGGATACCATGGGCAGCAAAGATCTTATCAAGTTTGGGAATCACAGCTGATGCCTTGGTTGAATGAATGACTTCAACTTCAGGATACCGCGAATAACGATCAATTACTACTAGCAGGTAATCATTTGACGGTAGCGGTCCAAAGAAATCAGCATGTATAGTTAGCCAAGGTCCCTTTGGCATTGTATACGGTTGAATTGGGTCTGGAGGAGATAGACTGCCCACTATTTGGCATGCATGACAGGAATCTATTGTTTTTTTGACAAGTTATCTATTCCAAGGAACAGCCCTTTTCACGCAAGAGTGAATTTGTTCTTGACGCCCTTGAGACCTTGTAGTTGGGTTTGTAAGGCGTATTGAAAAATTTCGGCAGATGCATTTATGCCATAGGCAAGTCGTTGGTAACGAAATAATCCAACATAAGTGTTAAATGTTGTAATGTATCTACTGCTTTCATGAAGTGGCAGTTGATGATATGCTTGTTGCAAATCGAGTTTGGTGAAGAACTGTGCCCCATTCAGTGCAAATCTAACATCATCCACAGTTAGGATGGGGTGTTGAACCCTCTCTATTGCTTCATTCGCGAGACGCATGTCTACACAAATCCAGACATGCCCATCCTTTTTGGGTACTACTACGATTGGGGACACCCAAGGGGTACCCTCATTTTCGGGTATACGCTCGATAATCCTTTCTTGTTCCAAATTTTGCAATGTATCTTCCACTTTCTTTCGCATGTGGTAAGGAATTCGACGCATTGGTTGAGCTTTTGGTGGGTGTTGCTCATTTATACTAAGCTTTATTGGGTCTGCTTTTAAACATCCTAGGCCATTAAAAACTTTGTCGTGTTTGTTTACAGTGTTACCGAACGCAGTGTCTCCAGTAGTAATCTTGTTTATATGTAGGCTGACAAGGCCTAATTCTTGCGCTGTTTGCAATGAAATAAGATTGGAAGTGTTATTGTTGCCAGGGCTTGGTTTTACAACATAGAAAGTGGCAGTAGTCATATCCCCTTTTCTTGTCTCCACAACATCAACAAATTTTCCCAGGAATTCGACGGGATTAGGTGTATTAAAGGAAAATGCTCGGGTGTTTGTTTTCTGGAGCTTAATACCAGTCATTTTTGAAAATGTGGCATGACTAATGACGTTAATGGTCGCGCCATTGTCAATACTAGCTTCAAATGAATGTTGACATAACGTGACTTTCACAATAGAGCTTTTTGAGTGACGTCCTTTCACTTAATACAAATTATCTTCATCAGTGTAATTAAAACCTAAGGTGACCTCCAGCCTCCCCTTCTCACCTCCAATCTCCACCTTATGAACTGCGACAGACAGTTCTAAACCGTAGTAAGAATGCAGCTATTATTGCCTACGGTTGACTAGATGTTCGTACACAGTTGTACACTAATTTAACTAAAAAAACGTAAACAGTAGTACAAATCAACGAGAAATTAATAATCAACTCCCTCTAGCCTGCAGCCACGTCCCTTTAAATCAAGGTTTCTTCCACAGGCCAAAAATACGTCTTTCTCTCTCACCTGGAAAGCCTTCCTGTTTGTTTGAGAGCGGAACAGCAATGCGCGCCTGCGCATTTACCATCTTTCAAAAAGCCAAGATGGCGGCCACATCACAATGTTGGAGAATCTCACAACAATCAGATAAGCTCTCCATGTCATGGCTCAGGGGTTGGACAGTTTTCTTGTCCTTGGACACATATTTCGAAGTGCGTCCTGAAAATTGAGCTGACCAGTTCCCTTGGCAAACACCCGCAAATTGGTTCAATTTTCCGCAGTTACGACATTGCTTGCCCTTAGCAGGGCATGGGCCTGTGTGAAGATAAGCTCCGCCACAGTTATGACATTTTAAGACCGTTTGTTTACTTGGAAAGTTACCACGAGAACTTCGGGAAATTGCTTGGGCAAAAGCAACACTATTATCCTTTGACTCTATATCTTTCGCTTGAAATTTACTTTGTTCATCCATATGTCCTTCAAGCAACATATCTTTCAATTTGAAATTGGGATCGCACAGGGCCTGCTTACGAATTTTAGATGAGGTTCCCCTGATAATGATCTGTTCTTCTATTTCAAAGTCTGTATCGGTGAACTCGCATGTTTGAGAAAGGGTTCTTAGGCGCATGTGAAACTTATCTAGAGTTTCAGATTGTTCCTGTGTGGCCTGTCTAAAACGATGAACTTCATACCTGCGGTTCTTTTGTGGTTCGAAGTACTGGCAAAGTTTTTCCTTGGCAGTGTCGAAGTCTCCATCAGCTCCGGTATCCGGTAATTGTTTGAAGATTTCCCTTACACGAGAGCCTGCTTGATACAGTAATAGTGCTCTCTTGTGCTTGGAATCAGTTATACCGCTTGCAACGAGAAACATTTCGAAATCAGACAGCCAATCACGCCATCTTGTCGAGAGACTGGCTCCAATTTCCGCATCGGGGTGAAATTCAGGAACGGGTTGTAAGGCCACTGCTTGTGCCATTGTCATATCGAAATAAAATGTTTTTCCTTGTCGCCAATTTGTCGTATCCTTAATAATAGGATCTTTAATGCATGGAGAAATAAAGTGTGTGCTTTTGCTTCGACTTCTAAAATTCCTCCCTTCAAACAATTCAACTCAACAAATATGACGTAAATCAATTATATTGGGGTTTAGACTATTACACTATCGTTTAAGGTAGGAGGCTAGTTTGAAATTCAAATTCCATACTTTGTGCTATATAATCATGATTTTCACATATTAGGGGTAACTTTATATGCTAATGACAAATCTGGCAAAAAATTGAAAATTCAAATTTGTTTCCATGGCAATGAGGTGACAATAGCTTAAAAGTGAAGTATCTGCAAGGAGTTATAATATCAAACTACACACTCTATTGAGGATTTTATGTGTTTATGCCTCCCTTAATACCTAAAGAGTGCAAGTAAGAGGTTTTGCTCCATTGAATTTTAATAAATTTTACTTTATTACTATATTTTCAAAAAAACTGAAATTTCAATCCTCAGCAATACCTTTATGCATAAGATCATTTTGAGATACTACCTTCTGGATAACAATAAACTTCTTCCTTGCACCCTTCATTCTTAAACAAAAAGAATGATATGCAGTACAATGGTACAGGTATTAATTTTCTTAGCAAATAACTTCTTATAAAGTTACGGGGTCATGAAAAAACTGCATCTGAGAAAAGCCAGTTACAAACATTACAAAGACTTGTGCAAAAAGTTATTAGCTCTATTCACTGTGATGTTGTCATATGACTCAGTCAATATGAATATACACTATTCTGGGGGTAAAAGCTTGTAATGGTGCTTATTTGATGCCTTTATTTTCTGAGAATCAGTAGGGAAGCAATATGAATTGTGAGCTGGTCATTATTTTGAATAGAGGCATCTGTGTATCTGGTTATATGTGAAGCAAAATCACAGTGATACTACATTTTCAACAAAGTGATTAATAAGTATAAGTATTTATTATTCATTTTTGATATGTTTCTCTATAAGTTTTAACATAGCATTGGCTATGGGAATAGGAAACACACTACTTTCTTTCCTAATTGAAAAGTACCAAATAGCAGCCAAGCTGTATTTTATATAGAGCTTGATATCATTGACTCATGCCATGAAATAGAACAAAAAAATAATCTACATATATTGAGTTAATACCTTCCTAAAAGTCTTGAAAAGCTAGGAAAAAATGTCCATATTTCAGCCTACTAAAATGACCCTGCCTTATATGTATCTCCATCTTTAGCTTTGATGCCTTTTGCTGAGCTACCCTTACAATACCGTAGTCTCCTCCTCTTCCTAACAGCTTCGTCACAAGCTTTTTCAGCTTTTTGAATTCTGTCTAAGCTTTTCCTTTTTGTTTCATTTATAAGGTATGCTTCTGGAGATAACCCAATTTCTTGAAACAATGCACTTTTAAAGGTACTACTCATTGAAAACTGGCATAGTCCCAAGCAAGTTGCTATTTCAACAGTCCTTTTGCCAGCATAGTTAGTTTTTGGGCATAATCTCCAAATCTGACTGTGCAAGTGGCAGACCAGTCAGCATGTCAACTGCAACTCCTATTCCAGTATGGGAAGAGTGCTTTCTTTTATGCCAACTCCCATCAAAAGAGACTCCAATGTTTATCATACCATCTTTATCTGGACCATCTCCCATTTTGCCATATGCATCCTTGATGGCCTTAGCTGACTTTTCGGCTACCTACTCAAATATCGACTAACTCCCTTTATATAGTTTCTTTTGAAGGTTTTGGTAAGCAAGCTTGCTGAGGCAACTAGGGAGGTTCATCCTCGCACTCCAGTTGCTCATTGCCGTATATCCTAGACCAACACCATGAAATGCTACTGTTTTTCTAATATTCACTTCAAATGGTGCTTGGGCTCTAGATGAACTTTGCTGATTTACCCTTTCACAAAAGAAGCCTTCTGATACTACTTCGTTACAATGACTGCAAGAAATGTGACCCTTCATTGTAAACCCAGATGATTGTTCAGGGATAGTGTTAAATTCCAACCCACTTGAATGGCACTTTGGACAAAGAAGTGTTAATGAATCGATAGAGTGAGTTTTTTTTGAACTATCATGAAATAATCTTGGTCGTCAATTGCACTATCACTTGAACTGTCTGTCCGTTGTAATTCCTCTAGATTGATATCAAGCAAGTCAAAGTTCTTTGCGCTGGCTGATTACATTAAAATCAATGTCACTTGCATGCAATATCCTTCATAATGTGCGCATTGATTTAGAGGACCAAGGAAATAGAGGATGGGATTTAACTGTGGATGAAGCCACCCAAAAATGTCGTCCCAGGGAAGTTGTAAGAGATATGCTTCATATGACCAAATGCAGGAAAATCCCAGACAATTCACGAAAGGCAGCACAAATCAGAGATAATTTCAAGAACAAATTTTGGAATGAAAAGCTTGGAAAGGGTGTATGCTTGAGCAATCTGAAATATGCATTTTTAAATGGACAAAAGGAAAAACAATAGAAAATTAAAAACAACATTACTAAAGTAGTGCATGTTTCAGCACATCATTTTGAAGTCAATTCAGTTCAATTTTATGTATATTCTCAGCTTAATTACAATATATCAATGAAGTACAATTAACTGTGATACAAACTTCTAGCAAAAAAAAATAGCAATATAGAAGTTCTAATAGATAGTTAATTGTATCAATAATTAAAGCTAACTGAGACATAGATATAACTCATCAGGGTTTTTCAGCTATGTGCCATGTGTACAGTGGATTTTGAATATAATCAAATGGAATATACAAATAGGAGATAACTTAGTATACATTTTTTGCTAAGATAAAGAATAAAATGCAAATTACACTTTAGTATTTTACCTCTTCTACTTCATTAATTCATTATTTAGTTTCAATTCAATTTCAATTCAATTTTTTTGCCAAGAGTCTTTAGTTGAGAATGAATTTACAAGAAGATTTAGAGAAAGTTTATTTGCAATTAGCTAATCTGAGACACTAGTAAGTTCTTTATTTAGAGTACTTTCAAGTTTATCCAAATCGTTGATACTGAAAGGGAGCTTGGTGTGTAATTACAAAACTAACAAAGTATTTTGATAAATTTTCAAACTTGGTCAAGACTGACACATCATTAAAGGTTTAAAATAGGTTTTTAGTAAAAACTAATGGTATCTCAACCAAAAACAACAGTATTGAGAACTGTATTGTAGTTGCACTTCAATATGTATAGTACAACGAAAAGTATCCTATATAAATTTAATAACAAACCATTTTCATGCTTCATCAAAACTGTAGAATGTTATAAGTGACATTTTCAAATTGGTGGAGGCTAAAATATCTGATCATTTACATAAGACAGCTAGGTAATTAAAGCTTAACAAAGTCACTTGCAAATTACGTATAATCTTCTCTTTTCGTATATGCTAACCAACCAGAATTGGTTCTTGGATTGTTCTCGAAGCTTCCTGGTTGTTTTTTTCCAGGCATATATTGATTTACAGCACAGTCTGGTTCTCTTTTTGAAAATGATGCTTACTGCTGCAGAAACATCTGTCCTTGTTGTTGGTATCCTCCAAATGAAGCCATCATTGCTTGAAACATCTGCATTTGCATCTCCAGTATAGATTTTTCATGTTGCCTGTTTCTTTCGTTTTCTTCTTTTCAAAATCCAATAAGAGCATTTGAAGGATCTCTAGCAGCAAATGTATTGAAGGCAGTAACTGCTTCCTTCATTACACTGGTAGTGGTGTCCTTTTTTACCCTTTTTGGTGGAGTTGGCACAAACAAATCCTGTTTGTTTAGCAAGCCTTTTGGTGTTGTTGCAAGTGGTTTATCAGATGGTTTTGAGGTACATGAATCAGTTGATTCTGCAGGAGATACTTCTGAACTGCTTTCAGGATAAGATGCTGATATACTAAAAGAGGGGTCCATAGCAAAACTAGGATCACAGGAATCCCTTGACTCCACGAAAGGAAACTGTTGCTTAAACCAGGCAGGCTGCTGATCCATAAAGTTAGCGATCCCAGACCCACACTTCCTTTTCAACGAGGCTTTCTTACATATGCCAACACATGCTTTAAATTTCATTCTTGTCTGAACTGGTGTAAAGTCAAAGTCTTCCAGATATCCACCACTTTTGCTGAAATGAGCCTTGGCTTGGTTAACTATTTTCGCATAAATCTCAAGATTTTTTGAAGCTTTACTGTTTGTAAATATTAATCTTCTTCGGTAGTATTCATTTTCACAGATTATGTGCACAATTTCGTTAACATGCTCTTCTGGCCAACGTGGTTTTCGCCCGGCTCTATCCTTTCTTTTCAAGGTAACAGAGCCTTGGGTCTTCAATTCTTGGCCTAGTCCTTCTATAACTTCCTCTGTCTCACCATCATCATCATCATCATCATCATCATCATCATCATCATCATCATCATCATCATCATCATCATCATCATCATCATCATCATCATCATCATCATCATCTCCTTCGTTTTCTTCTTTACTGCCAACTATCTCATCTCCTATTTCTTTTTCATCTATATCGTCTTCGCAATTCATTTCCCCTTCAGTAATATTTCCTATATGTTTCATGAAAGCAGCCATCTGGATTAAAAATGATTTTGGCGCCCTTATCGGTGAGCATGCACAAAATGTCCGAATCATTAAAACTATCGGCAATCACACGATTTTGGGTGGTTAAACCACTTTTGGATTCAATTCGCCTCACTCTTAATTCGCTGTCAGAAACCACAGCGTACAAGACGCTGATAATTCGCTCGTAAGAGCGCATCAAGAGCGAATTTAGTTATTCAAGTCGCTTCAAATAAGGTGGTCGTTTCATACATCAGATTATGAGCAAATTAAATCGACACTTAAAAACTTTTTTAGGTAATAATTTAATTCGCTACGCTCATAATACGCTGTATGAACTAGGCCATAGTGGGTGACAAGGTGTTTATATATTTTTGGTTCTAAGGAATTATGATGTGATAAGTGGACTGAAGTCCATGTAAATCCTAAAGTGCTAGTCATTGAGGATGTTTCTGTCCACGGCTTCAAATATTCCTAATGGGTGACGAGGTATAGTGCTTACCATAATAACACAAGGAGGGCTATCATAATGCCATCCAAAGCAAAGCGTTTTTTTTTTACGTGGCTAGGTAAAGCGCTATTGTAAAAAATATTGGGTATCAGTGATATTGTGAATCAAGTAAGTATCATATGCCAATCCAATACGCAAGGGGAGGTGCAATCTAATGACTGTTATATATATATATATATATATATATATATATATATATATATATAT
>OLMO02000003.1:5491831-5504419 GCA_900291935.2 Cassiopea xamachana | reverse complement strand
CTCCGGTGTTAACCGGGTTAGAGCAAGCCGAGGCACTGTTATCTCCTGATTTAACAGGGTTGTTTCTGTCCTTGCTGAGCAATTTTCACCCTTTATAAGGGGCTTTTTCTCTCGCCCTATCGAACGAGGTTTCTTCTCCATTAGAAAATGGGCCTAATTGGCTCACTTGTGTTCCATGCATGTATGAATCACTTGATTCATGCTGGAGTTCAGGCTTTAATACCTCCGGTTTAATTTTCTTTAGTAAGGTGATTAATTGCTTTTCAAGATCATCCGTTTGGGACAGTGTCGCATGATTCTGCATGTCAGTAGCATTTGTTTCCTCCATTACCACGGAAGGTATTAGTGATTGATTGTCATTATGATCTTCATCCATATTTCGTGTCCAACTTGGAAATAGGAATATAAGAAAGCAAAACGAATATAAAAGTAAATTTCACTTCCCTGAGATGATGTGCAAGATTTCCAAGGATTCCTTTATTTGTAAGCTCCGATGAAAAACGTGTTGTCCATGCTTGTTCAAGGTGCAAAAATTGACGTGCTTGGTCAGCGGTGCTCTATCTCACATGAATCTCGAGGACTGGGCTCCAGCTCATGAAAAATAATTTGATGTTGGTCCATGAAATAGTAAAAGCATCAGTGGCAATTGCATTAGGATCTGGGTGCCATGAAGCATATTCATTCAACTGATGGTTACTTCTGGAAGCAAATAAATCTACAGTAGGCATAAAATTAAGAGATTGAGTAATTGCAGTGAAGTGCTCAGGCAATAGTTGCCATTCAGTATTGTCACAAAAGTGTCTAGATTGGTTGTGTGCAGTAGTGTTATCTACACCTGGAATATGAGAAGTAGAGACCCAGAAATTTCGTTTTATGCAAAAGTCCCAAATGGATAATGCAATGTTGTTACAAGCAACAGATTTGGTTCCTCCCATATGATTTATGTATGTCACTGCAGTCTGACTATCAGTCATGATTCTAACATGTTTGAATCTATTATTTTTACAATATGATTTAATAGCAAAATAGACTGCTTTTAACTCCAGACAATTTATGTGTTGAATATCTGAGGGTAGCCATTGACCACCAGTGGGGCTGATGCCATCAGTAGCACCCCAACCCCATTCACTTGCATCAGTGTATATGACAATGTCAATATCAGGTAATTGTATATCATTGTAGGTATTATCAATATTATCCAGCCACCACAGCAATTCTAACTCAGCTAAAGGTTCAATAGTAACAGGTGCCATAAAGTCCCCTTTATGAAACTTAAGAGCCTCAATTTTACATTTTTCTAAGTTGCGGTAATGCAATTTGCCATATGGGATAGCTGGAAAGGTGGAAGTTAGCATTCCAATAACAGAAGCAAGTTCTTTAATGGTGGGCTTCCTCAATGCCAGGAAGTTCTGAATTTTCTCTCGTATGCAAAGTATTTTAGCATCAGTAAGCCTGATGGTCATATTTATAGAATTAATAAGAAACCCAAGAAATTCTAATTCTTATACAGGCATGAGCTGAGATTTCTCCAAATGAATTGTAAACCCCAGTTTACATAATAGTGAGACTGTGGCTTTTACATTATCTAGGCATTCCTGCCAGGTATTACCTTGGAGATAGGTATCATCAACATAAACAACAGATTTGTGTCCTCTAGCTCTAAGCCAGGCAAATGGGGTTTTTAAAATTTTTGTAAAGAGTCTCATGTCTGGTCCATAGCCATTGGGCATGCCTTTAAATACACAAAATTATTCTTTCCAAAAAAATTTGAAATATTTGTGATGTTTTTTATGCACTGGAACACTATAGAATGCATCTTTTAGGTCAACTGAGGCCATCCACACAAAGGGTACAATGATATTTAGAACATCTTGTAATAATTCCATCTTGAAATGTTGATAAACAACACATTCATTGAGCTCTCTAAGATTAAGAATCATGCGGCGAGAGCCATCCTTTTTAGGTCTTGTGAAAATACTAGAGATAAAATCCCCAGTGCAACGAGTACTCTCTTCTATGACCCCTTTGTAAAGCAATTTATCAACTTCTTGATCAATTATTGCAATTTCATGCCTAGCAAATATGCATTGTTTAATATCATTAGAAATTGGTGGTGTGTTGTCAATAAGGTCAATGGTAAGCCCCTGCTTAATGATTTGCATAATATAGCTATTAGGAGAAATTTCCTCCCAATTAGCACTAAACTTTTTTATATTGCCAGCTGTGTACGTAGTAATGCAAGATTCAAGTTTTGTAACATCAAAATGTAATTTAATATCAAATGCATCACTTACGGTATGAGCTAGTTGTGCCCATTGTAATTTTGCTTCCTGGTTGGTCTCCGGTATGATCTTCCCCGGGATTTCCCCCCTCTCTGACCCCTCATCCCATAGCGGGAGTAATATGGGGGGTCTTGAAGTTTTTTGGCCATTTGCCTCTCATGCTTTTTGCCATGGCTGAGTTAGTGGCCATAATTTTTGTAATTCTTTTGTTTATGTCTTCCTCACACCCAAAAAGTAGTGGGGCATTCGGAGGGACCTCATTTGCAAGTTTAGCAAGATTACCCAACTTTGGCTTCATGCTATTCCTGCGTATTTGGTTCTTCTCATGCATAGCATTAGTGAGTATGGCGGCCAAGTCAATGGACATACTTGCTATTTCAGATGAACCATGAGATTTACTTTTGAGGACCTTGTCTGAAATAGCAGCAATCCCAAAAGTGCAATGTAAAATCATATTTTGAACCTTTTGCATCATAAGGTCAAACTTTCTGGTCATAGTATCAATTTTGTCAGACCAAATATCCTTATTGCATTTGGGGACAAATATATTACAATTCTTTGGTCTCAGGAATTTATTGAGACGCACCTTGAGTTTTCAGGTGTTAATTTCTGACCCCAAAGCCCTGAAATAATATCTGCTAATTTCCCATTAACTGGATCTGCAGTATCTGCATCATTAAGCAGATCCTCTTGAATCTGATCAAGGGGCAATTGATTGTCTCCCACATGTTCATGGTCATGTAGGAGTGCCTGAACATCAGCATCCAGTGCGTCTTGTTCAGGGATGCTGACAGAGTCAGAGTTGGGGTTACGGGCTGCATCAGCCTCATCCTCTGAACAGTCCTCACCTGAGTAGTCATTGTAGTCCAGCTCAGCTTCAGCAGGATCATCAGGCCTAGTAGCTGTGTGCACAGACTTACTTTTGCTAATTGTGTGGACATTGGTCCTATTAGCATGTCGGATACTATTCCCAATTGCAATGGCACTGGGAGATCTATGAAAGCCAGTGGCAATGGCCTTGGCTGCTTTGGCAGAAGTCCCTTGGGAACCTGAAGTAACCTCAGATTCAACGCAAGGTCTTTTGTGCGGATTAGAGCTGAGTCTAGATATAGGTTTCATTAAATCAGAAAGGGTTTTTTGGAGTCCCAGAAAGGAACCTGCTAAAACCTACTCCAAGCGTGCAAAATTTTCATTTTGCACCGAACGTAGCTCCTCGATTAGACTTTTATCCAGCGACTTGGAAGATTCGTATTCTTCCTCAGCAGCAATATGAAGGCTAAAATTGTAAGAAAACCATTAGTATGAATATAGTATGAAATCTGTAAAGTGTTAGAAATAATCATGTTGTGATGGATGGGGAGAAAAACCCTACCTTTGTGGCGATGAATTTTCTTCCATAGCGTGTTCTCTAAGCAATGCTTTGCCAGTGAGTTCTCTGCGCGTGCGCCTCTCTCATATTGGCTGCTGCGCAGCAGACACGGGGAAATGGAATTCATTGAGCCCCCTTCAAGTGGTATTTCTACCTCGCCTCTCTCCATATCGAGGTCGCTATGCATGCACAGTGTAATACAGCAATTCAGCAAAAGGGAATCTTTTATGCGGTACGGGATTGTTAAAATCTAGCAATATTCCCACTGCTGCACAGAAACGAAGAGATAAAACCAAAAGAAATAACTCCAAATTGTTTTTGTCAAACATAAACGTAAGAATCAAACAGCAAGCATTACAAAAACCCAAACACTTGAGTTGAAAGCACAGACTCATAAACAAAACCTAATAGGCCAAGTTCTAGACAACAAAAAGTCATGTCAGACAACAATTGACGTCAATCAAATCGTTGTCAAGTCCATTCGCAAAGTGCGCTGCTTACTTTCACTGGTAGTATTCAACAGGGATATGGTGAGAGAAATGGGGTGAAAACTCTTATCTGATTATCATCATCATCACTTTCCTGCTGGCCTACATCTTAAACGATTTCGAACAGACTGTAGAGCTTGTCTTCAGAATGTCATAAAATTCTAGTAATGGTTCCAGTGTAAATGTATTTTCTTGCTCTTTTCTTTCCATCCTCTAAAAACTTATATGGATGTTCAGCCCTCCTACCAAAAAGGAAGGTTGGGCCTTGCAGCTCATTGATGGTATTCTTGTCTTTATTCTTTGATTTGCTGCTTTCAGCAGTACTCTTAGCTCCATGTGCTTGTCTTTTCTCTTTTTCCTTCTCTAGCTTATCTTTTAATGTGGCTACCCGTTCTTCATATAGTTCTTTTCTTTTCTGACGTGACAGCCCGGTTAACCCTATATCATCTCTGTTGATACTGCTCTCATTAAGAAATTCATAACTTGGCGAATGTGAAATGGTCTTTTTTGAGGTTTTCGCATAACTGCTATAACTCAATCTATGTAAGTTTAAAAAGATTTGTTCCTTCCTTCCCCATTACAGTGTCAGTTCCAAGAATGTGCTTGTGATATCTTATCTGTGCCTGTACTGCTTTAACCTTCTCTGTTTCTGTGTTAGCTGATTCAAGATATCTCTCCATGTCATCTTCATTTTTCCACTCATTCCCATAGTTACTTAAATTACTCACTTTCTTTGATTTTTTGGCATCTGACCACTTTTCCTTATCTTTCCTTGCATGCTTTAATTTGAATTATCGCTTTTCTTTCTGCAATTTGGCACTTCAGCTGCTCCTTGTTCTGCTTTATTCCTTTTTTGCCCATTCGTTTGCAATTGGAAAAGCTTTGTTTTCCTCTTTGTCCTCCATTTCATCAATACTTTTCAAGCCGTTATTTCGAACAATGATGCCAGCTTCAAGATATCCTGGAGTAAATTATATTCCTTTAAACTGCCATTCCTCCAAGGAAAATATATGCCTAATTCGACTAATTAAAAAATACTTTTGGACATATATGTGCGTCTTACAATTTAATAAATGAATGTCTTACAACTACCGATATAAACATATGCTTACGTTTCCTGGAAACTATAATGATTCTATTGGCTCATTTCCAGTCGAGCCCTCAACGTATCTCACGAAATACCAATATGTGACGGCCCTCTCAATCTTTCGCAAGCCTTGAGAGTCCAAATACCTAATATCCCAACGCGATAGGACGTAGACCTCTTAATTCTTCTACAAACGCTGTGAGTCTAAGTACCACGTAATTAAATGTGAGACTTCGTAATACAAGATACAAGTACTTTGGCAAGCTACTTTATCTGGCCTAATTTTCCATGTATAGCTCAATTCTTACATTTATAAATTAGCAGCATGAAAATATGTAACAGCAAGAAAAAACTTCATGAAATACAATAGGGTAAAGAACTTATTTGTAAAAGCAGCGGAAATTATAGAAATATTACAAATTTACCTTCAAATCGCTGGAAAAGATCATTCTTGATATCATTCATGAAGTTCTGGTAACCATGTGAATCCTCGATCAGCCCGCTGTCTCGATCTGGGGTCTGTCGGTCTCTGTGAGTCTTGAGATCGCCCGAAATCCGCATTTGAAACGCACGACCTCACGCAGAGCCACTACCAAAAAGCGGAATTTCACCCAAAGCTAGTGTTGTATTTATGATCGAAGTTGTGGATTTAGGAAAATCAGAAAAAAATCGACTTTTGCAGTGGAATAATTAAAATAAAGCTCAAATCATTGTCTTGTACTACACGTTTTTCAATCTTGTTCTGCTTGCTCGCTCCACCTACAGCATCTCCCTACATGCGGTATTCACCACGTTCTATGAGTCCTTATGGGATTACAAAAAGAATTAATCCTGCATGGGGTGAGGGTATGAATTAAAACTCATCTACAACAAGCCTACTGTGAATGTGTATTAACTTTAAAACTTCTAGACCTTCATACTAGACCGCATTGAGACAAACGATATGGAAGAGTCGTCAAAGCAAAATAGCTGGGAATAAACTATTTGGCTCATTTCTACAATGATTATGCATTCGTTTGGTATGTGATTTACTTTGGAGCTATTTTCGTATTGGTGAAAACAAGAAAAAAATAAATAACATGCCAGACTTCCCTTCACAGATATCAGATTCGTACTGTTGTTATCACGTGACTGATCATGCTATAATAGCAAGTACAAATTCAACTGCTGGAGAAGGAAAGAATGCAGAGCACATGCTGGGCATGTGCATCATGATTGTCCTTGCCCACAGCCATTCCGCTTGCATTCGATTCCAAGGAAAATATTTTTGGTGGCCTAAGGGCATTATTTGTTATTATGATAATTATTATTAATTCTTTCATTTAAAGTTAGCTATATATATATAACTAAAAGCTGATTAATAACAACTGTTTTCAGAAAAGAAAAGAAATATCCGTGTGAAAATTTTAAGTTAGTCTGATTTTTTCAGTTCTTGTGGTAGTGTATCCTGTACTTTTCTTCCCACAAATCTAACAGTGCCAGTGCCAATTGCAAGGCCAGTTGTTTTTGCTTTTCATAGTTGTCGTTTATCGGAGCACCTTAGGTTATAGGGTAATACCTCATAAGGCTGGGATTTAGATATGTCTTGTTTTGTAAATCTCATGAGCAACAGCAGATTCCTGTGGTGAACAGTTGCCGAATCATCCTTTGGTAATAAGTTCTCAAAACTAGAAAAATTATCCTCATATGTTATTCTTAAAGCCCTTTCATGTATTCTATTTATTCTATTGTTCAAACTTCTATCATGAAACATTCAAATAAGCGACCAATAGCTAAACTGGGACATTACAAAGGTTTTCATCAGCAATTTTAATTTCTCGGGTTCCATATAGATTGAAATACTTGTAGGTTCATGGAGCTTTTGATTAGTTTTTTTACAGAGTGTTAGGACATGTTTTGAAACTTAATTTCTTATCAAGAGTTGCGCCAAACACCTTTTCGTTGTCATTATTTTCTATCTGCACTTCTTCAACGCGCATGTTAACCTTTTCCTTGCTAACCTCAAAAATAATAAGATGGCATTTACCTTCAATTAATTTCATATGATTTTCTTGACACCATTTTGTTAGATGATTTGCACTTTGCTGTAGTTTTGTTATCAACTTTTTAACCTCACGATCACAAGAGTACAAGGTAGTGTCGTCTGTATAATTACATATATTAGTTCCGTTCATCAGGTAGAATATATCGGCAATATAAACGCTAAATAACAAAGGCCCAAGTACCGAGCCTTGTGGTACACCTAAATTAGTATCTCTCCACATGCCATATGCTACCATTAACTTTGACCCTTTGTCGTCTATGTGAAAGATAGCTGTGAAAAACTTGAGGGTACTTCTACCAAGCCATATGCATGCAATTTTGCTAATAATAGCTCATGGTTTAGACTTTCAAAGGCTTTGGAGAGATCCATTAGAAGTGCACCAGCAAAGCCTCCGTTATCTATCGTTGTCATATAGGTTTCTCAAAATTTAGAATAGCATGTTGCGTATTGTAGCCTTTCCGAAAACCGCATAGTAGCGGAGACAGAAAGCGCTTAGCAATGGGAATTACTTGCTCATACATGAGTCGCTCAAAAATCTTAGCAACTAAAGAATGAATAGTAATTAGTCTGTAGTTTTTCTCGTTGAAAGCATCGTCTTTTTTGAAGTGTTTTGGAAATTTGTATTTCTAGCATGGGGCTTATCTGAGGTTGGCTCTTTCAAGGAGGTTAATTTGAGGATTTGTGGTAACAACTCAGGAAAATGTAGACTCTTACTGGGGCTTTTTCCCCCTAGTATAAAATTTAAATGTAAAGAACAGCCACATCATTTATTCTACTTTCTGGGATAATATCTCACCATTTTTTCCATGATGTTGATCATGCAAAAAATCAAGGAATACAATGCTTATTATAAGAATCTCTAAAATATGGTACTAGACTAGTCAGTGAAAGAGCCATGGGGAGCCCATACATAGTAGTACCATTTCTTATATGGTGATGAAGCCATTTCCATTTGACATTGTGTGTAGTATTTATGATTCCTGTTCAAATGGATGCTTTTCGCCCTCTAACCAGATATGGCAGTTTTGTCTTTGAATCTAATAGAGATAAGTCCCTAATTGAGAAAGGACACTTCACTTCCAGACAAGCAATGCCACAGCAGTCACACATAGCAATAGCATCTGGACCCCCTTCCACATATGGTATGTCTTGAATGAATGAGAAGAAAAAGTAGGGTATCGTGACAGTTCTAACTGGAGACTCCAAAGAAAATTGGCATTACTTTCCATGGCCATATGTTACAGGCAGAGTTCCAAGGCTAATAAATATCGATATTTCATAAACATGTCAAAGATACATAATGGGAGTAGAATTCGAAAGAAAGGAATGCAGCCACTGATCAATAAGTAGGCCAATTGTCATACGAAGTAACTAAAGTTGATAATTCATTCAAAGGCAATGATTTATTGACTCGATTATAATGTTTATTGAAAGTGCTTAATGATGACCAGTCTCCAGCCTGCGATACACTGTCAATCAAAGCATTTTGCTCCAAAGCAAATCATGCGACTGACCACTTGAAACCATGCGCACCAAATTTAGTGATATCTATGCCTGAATGACACACGACTTGCGACTCCAGCATGCCAATGTGTCAGTTGTAACCGGTTTGTGCGGGGGTCGGCAACTTATTAAGTGATGACGTTCATTTAGTCAAAGAGGTTGCGTCTTCCCCATATAAAGCTAAAGAAGATCCATTGATCTTAATTTTGTAATTTCAGAGGAAAGGATGTGTTTCCTACAGCAATCCTCCTCATATTTAGCATAGTCTTCTGAAATGGGTGAGTCCATAGCTTTGCCCTCCACAAAGCACAACTTTGCATTCTGCTGTTCAGCAGTGGTTGGAAGCAAAACAAATTGACCCTCAGTAGTCTCATTTGAGAATGACATTTGTATCCTTGCTACTGTTGATATCAAATCCTCAAATTGATCTTGAGACACGAACTTCCCCTTGGAGGTCTTAACCCAAACATCTTTGGCGGAACTAATCTCTTGAACTTCTTCTTCGATCGTGTATTCACTGTCCATTGTGTTTGCTGTCTTTCCTTTTAAATGAGGTGAAATGGCGTTCGGAGAATTCTGAGGGATAGGGCGTTGGCAACTAAAGATGTATTTTTTTAGTTTGTTGGTGTCAAGAGCAAGTTGAGGAGGCCCATAGGATCCTATCTCTGATTAGAGTGAATTAATGATAATAGTAATAATTGTTTTTATACGAATTATACCTTCAGCTAACTAAGACATTACTAAATTGAAATAAAAACTTGGCCCTGTAAACTAGTGCTGATCTTCCAGGTATTCGTGCTTTAATTTGAGTCTAGCCCTTCAGGTATGTTTTCAGTTGTTTTTTGAAATTATTTTGGGTAGGTAGCTCACGTAGCTCATCAGGTATATCGTTCCAAGCCTTCAGGACTGAGTAGGGGAATGCTTGCAGTATGGTATTCTGCCAAAGTTTATTTCGTCAAGGCAATAGATATAGCACCAGAAAATGTCTTTGGGTCGGCCATTCTGACTCTATTCACCAAGCTGGCTCAGAGACTAATAGTTAATTACTCACAGACTACCATTTCGAGGTTCTCATTGCTGGCATCACTCAGAAATGAGCAAAAGACTAAGTGTTGAACTATAGAAGTACGCTCATTTGTAGTTTCTTACTGGCCCTGCATCCTAAGACCTTTTCATGTCTGCTGGACTGAATCATTCAATTAGAGACTTCTTGTGACAGTAAAGCTGGATTACTCGCATACACAACTGTATCTTATGCCCCCTGACGAGCATCATTACTACGATCGGATTCGTTCTCTTCTGTCGTCATTATTGTTATTCTAATTTATAGCGGTTCCAACAACTCGGTTCCTCCAGCTCATCCAATTCTTGGGGGTGTCAGGCTAGCGACCTTAGATATTGGTTCTTCTAGGTCCTATTTTAACCGTACCTCACTCCTGTCATGAATTGTGATAGCAGACCACTCCAAGAAGAGCAAGAAAACAACAAGTACTTTATATTAGAAGTGTTAATTACAGTCATGAATCTTGACTACCACTCTACGATACTATTGAATACTGTACACTACTAAACCAACTACCTTACACGTTTAAATTAAGGTTTGCAATGACAAATATAAAGTGTATGCCAGCCAAACTAAAAGTACTAGAAACACATGATTATTCAAGAACCAGAGCATTATAATTTCTACATTTAGCATTGTGGGGTTATCAGTTAGTGTGTAACGTTTTAGGCAGAGCTGACACAGAACAGAAACACGTCTGAATTCTGATGACCAAAGCACATTCAAGTTACATGTTAAGCATGGTAGGATGCATAATAGTGCTAATTAACGTACACGTTGATAAGCAACAAGCTATGTACGCTACAGTCTGCAGCTAATCCCAACCCAGGCCTTACCAACGCTATATCTTCCCTCTCCTCAAAGTGATAGAACTTCTTAATGTTTTACAGCATTGCTATATCGAATGGGAGGTTTCGCTACTTTACAAAGATTCCTAGGTTTTACATTATGTGCACTCTCAGTTCTAATTTCGTCTCCATTTGTGGCTTGCTGTTGTACTACAGATATTTCAGAGCTTTCTGGGGTGGGATAGAGCACAGTCCCTTTTAGGCTAGGCATGGCAGAGACTTTTAAGTTAATGTGGTGCACATCCAGTTTATTGCCATCCTGGGACTTAATCGTCTAGTTATTCTTTGCTCTAGAAACAACAGTATACGACCCAACCCACTTTCTCCCAAACTTCCACTTTTTAGGTCACCTAAGCCAAACGATACTCTGTGGCTCAATTGGGGTCCAAGTCCCCTTTCCGTGGCCATAGAGCTGTTTTTGTTTTGCTTTTGCTTCTAATTGCACCTGCTGAGCTATGATTGAGAACTAAAATTAACTGTCTAACTGCTTGCACATAATCTGACTGACTTCTGGGGTCCCTCAGTGGCACACCCAGATCTATTTCTACGGACATACGAGCTACTCTACCAAACACAAGCTCGTACGGGGAGAATCCTGTTGATTCATGACGGCTAGTATTATATGCAAAGACAGTTGATCAATATGAAGGTCCCAAGTATCAGGATGCTCAGAAACAAAGGTTGACAAGATCTCTTGCAGTGTTTTATTTTGTTTCTCAATCTGCCCATCCCCTTGGGGGTGATATGCTTTAGTTCTGGTTTTCTGAATACCCATGAGGTCACATATGCTGTTGATCAAATTGCTTTCAAAGTTGGTGCCCTGGTCAGAATGAAGAATTTGTAGGGGTCCGAAGCGAGAGAATAACCTTGATACTAGAATATTGGCAACAGTCTGTGCTTTCTGATCTTGTGTTGGGAATGCTTCACACCATTTTGTAAAGTGATCACCAACTACAAGTATGTGCTTATTTCCCCTGGCTGTTTCAGGGAGAAGCCCCATGTAGTCTATGGCCCAAAAAGTATAAGGTTCATTAATTACCATTGACCGAAGTGGGGCTTGTTTTCTACCACAAGAGGTCTTGCTTTCAATACATTCTTTGCATGAAGCTATATAGGACTGAACAGACGATTTCATATGTGGCCAATAAAAACGTTTTTTCACCCTACCCAATGTCCTGGTAATCCCCATATAGCCTCCTGATGGTCCTGAGTGCACACTCTCCAATACCTGACTAACCAAATGCTGTGGAACTAACATTACTCACTTAGGGGGACCCTTGGAAACAGATGTATACCGCACAAGGAGGCCATCAACAAGGTGCACTTCGTCCCAACAATTCCAATAGGATCATAATTGAGAGTCAAATTTCCATGCAAAATAGGGAGGCTTCTGAATATATAATATTGAATATATAAAGTGTATTGTCCCCCAAGAGTACTGTCTTGTACCTCTTTTGTTTCTTCTCTACATAAATGATATGCTATAGCTTCCACCACTTATACATGAATTTTAAAACTTGAGGTTAAATGTTACGTGTTTGCGTGTGTTAAAAATTATGGTTTTATTAAACCTTCCTAAGGTATGAAACTACCGAAATACAATTTGAGCTATAACACACGGATCTAGTGAATTCATTAGTAAGAAACACCAGAGATAGAAAATGTAGCTCTGTATTTATATTGTTTATGTTTATATTGATTGCCATCTTCTGATGATCTCATCATGTGCCTCAATATAGTCCCTTCATCATCTACAGGATGGGTCTTGATCTATGTGTTTTTGGTGATACGATTCTCAATTATTTAAGTGCATGTAGGAAGGATACGAAACTGCGCTGCAGAAGACAAAGCATTAAGCAGACAAAATATAGGTGGTTGGGTAGATATCATCAGCGAGATATAAC
>OLMO02000003.1:5487050-5491731 GCA_900291935.2 Cassiopea xamachana | reverse complement strand
AAACTGCGCTGCAGAAGACAAAGCATTAAGCAGACAAAATATAGGTGGTTGGGTAGATATCATCAGCAAGATATAACATACAGCAAATTACAAAGTTAGGTACTACTAAAGTCTCTAGTGTCATGCTAAATCGTCCGTTATACTGACTTAGAGGCACACTTTTCATTTCATTTTCATTTTATAATATTTATACAGGGTAGAAATATTTAGCTAACTGGCTAAATTTACACGTAAATATAAAATAAAACTACAAACTATAAGATCTATACAACCATTAGCAAAGTGTATACAATAATGTAGATTTGGACATGATAAGGTATAATGTGATGTGAGAGAGAATTAGCTAGATGCAAGGTTTCCTTTGCTGTTTGAAAGTTTTCAAAGTCGGGGACAATTTTGATTCTAGGCTGAGACGATTGCACAATGTCACGCCTTTGTGTGAGAAGCATTTTTGGCCATTTGCAATTTTTTGCATGGGAATTGCTAAATCAGATCTAGTATTGCGTAATTCTCTCTTATTTGTATCCGAGAGTCTTGAGAACATTTCTGTAAGGTAAGTGGAAGCCAGATCATTGATAGACTTGTATACCATACTCAAAGTTTCCATTTGAATAATTTCATTAACAGTGTGCCATCCAAGTTTCTTGATGATAGGCTTGGGAGAAGCATCATATCTACTGTTAGTAACTATTCTTGTAGCCCGATTTTGAAGTTTTTTTAGTTCGTTTATTGCTGTGGAGCCACAGCTTCCCCATACAGGGCAGCAATATCTACAAGACTTCTTTTACATGCTTTGTATTGTGAGAAGAGGAAGATACTTTTTGGAGTAATTCAACATCCCTATTCCTCTGGAAGCTTGTTTCTTAATGGTAGAAATTTGTTCTTTCCAGTTCAAGAGTTGATCAACCATTACTCCCAGATATTTTGCCTGCTTTATGATAGAAACAGTTTCTTCCCTTACATTAGAGGGAGGTTCTACTCCCCCTTCTTTTTCTTTGTCTTTCAAACGCTTGCTACCTCCTATAACAAGACTTTGTGTCTTGGTCGCATCGAGGGACAATTTGTTTGCATTAAGCCAAGATTTAAGATATCCAAGGTCCTCGTTGACGCATTCATTTATCAAAGGAATGGACTTTGAAGAGAACGCACGTACATATTGACATCCGAGTGTCTCAATGAGAAATGAAGATCATTAACGTATATTATGAAAAGTAGGGGTCCTAGGCAAGAGCCCTAAGGAGCTCCAGTCGTTATTGATTCAAGATCTGAAAGCTGCCCATATACCTTACAGCACTGTTTTCTATTTGTTAAATATGAGCGGAACCAGCGTATTGCTTTGTTTTTTCCCAATAACGCACAAGTTTCAGTATAGGGATGTCATGATTCACCATATCAAAAGCCTTTTTTAAATCTATAAAAGTGACGGCTGTATATTCACTGTTCTCTAAATTGAGATACCAATCATTGGTACATTTTAAGAGACAGGTCAGTACGGAATGTAGTAACCTGAAACTGGATTTTTGTGAGAATAGTTTATTCATATTTAGATAGCCGTAAAATTGATCATAAACCAGCTTTTCAAAAAGGCGAGAGATGACCGTTAAAACAGATAGAGGGCGATAATTCGAAGTTTCATCTTCTGAGCCATCCTTGTAGATGTTTGCGACCCTAGCTATCTTCCAATCTTCTGGGAAAATGCCAAGAGACATGGACATGTTAAAGAGCTGACTCAGAGACCCGGCCAAAACAGTCATCCCAGCCTTAAGAAAAAAGCTTGAGATGCAGTCAAGGCCAAACCCCTGAGAGGTTGCGACTTCCGATAGTCGCAATTAGCTGCTTAGGTGTAACAGGTGCAAAGCTAAAAGTGGCATTTATAGGATTCACAATATACTCATTTAAAAGGGGATTTTTTGTCTCAGGTATATCATTGCTCAGTCTTTCTCCAACAGTGCAAAAGAACTGATTGTCGTCGTTAGAGTTAGCAATCTCTTTTGAATCGAAAATAGTAATACCATCAACCCTTAAAGATTTGTCGTCGTTTTCAATCGTTTATTTATAAGTTTGTTGATATTTGACCATGTTTCCTTCACATTAACTTCCGCTTCCTCTATTTTGTTTGTGAAATATGTCTTTTTAAGATCGGAATTCATCCTATTTGCTTTCTTTTCTTTCTTGCCTATATGCAGCCATAGGTATTTCAGATTTAGATTTGACTGCAGCAATCTTAAGATTGTCCCTACTCCTAAGCAAGTCCTTCAGACCGGAAGACAGCCAAGGGCTATATCTTTCAGACACTCGCTTTTGCATCAAGGGGGGATGAGTTTCTATGATTAACGAAAGCATATTAATCCATTTTTCAATTACTTCATTAAGATCTTCAAAGCAATACAGGTTACTTGACCAATCATAGGCAGAGAGATTCCAAAGGAAAGCTTCCTCTTTGAAGTTTTTCATCTGCCTAGTATATATTAGTTTGAGTTTTCGTTCAATACCTCCTACGTGCTTCCTTACTGTATACACGAGATAATGATCGCTAATGGCAGTCCTGACAACACCGGATTTTGAAATGTTTCTTACATTACTGACAGCAATATAATCTATCAGGGTGGAAGTTTGTTCGGTTTCACGTGTCGGTTCGGATATCAGCTGCGTCAGGCCGAAAGATTCGTACATATCTCTGATGTGTCTATTGTACGTATGAATTTGTACCCATTAATTTTAAATAGATTATCGGGTAATTTGTCAATAATTTTAGTTTCATTTAATGCTAGAAAGTCAATGCCCCGACTTTTGAGTAGATACTCGATTTCATCTACAGGTGGAAGTAAACTGTTAATGTTTAGAGAGGCAATCACCATTCCTTTCCTGGTGTCCAGTTTATCAGAACTGTCATTATTATCAGTGTTATTATGTCAGATATCATTCATAAAGTTCTTAAAATTATTAGCGAGAAAAGATGTACCTTTACGATTGAAGTGAGGTTTCTTCATACCTAACCCCGTGTCATCAATGCTCTTTCCCAGACCCCTCACTATAAGCATACAAGCTACTCTCCAATTACAAGTTTGAACAAGGACAATCCTGTTGATTCATGGCAACTAGCATTAGTTTGATCAATTTACAGTGTCCTATTTTGTCTCTCAAGCTGCCCATACCCTTGGGGGTGATATGCCGTAGTTCTGGTTGTCTTAATGCCCATGAGGTCACATATACTTTTGATCAAATTGCTTTCGAAATTGATGCCCTGGTTAGAATGAAGAATTTTTGAAAGCCCAAAGTGAGAGAATAACCTTGATACTACAATATTGGCAGCAGTCGGTTCTTTCTGATCTTGCGCTGGGAATGCTGCACATCATGTTGTAAAATGATCACTAACTACAAGCATGTTCTTATTTCCCTTGGCTGATTTAGGGAGAGGCCCTATTTAGTTCATGACCCAAATGTACACAGTTCATTAATTACCATTGGCTGAAGTTGGGTTTTTTCTTTAGTACAAGAGGACGTACTTTTAATATATTCCTTGCATGAACTTATATATGACTGAATTCATATGTGGCCAATAATAGCATTCTTTCACACTACCCAATGACCTGGTATTCCCCATATGTCTTTTGATGGTCCTAAGTGCATTCTCTAGCAATTTGACTGCTGTGGAGCTAGAATTACTTGTTTAGGGAGACCCTTGGAAACAGACGTATACCACACAAAGAGGCCATCAACAAGGTGCACTTCATCCCAAAAGTTCCAATAGGATTGTACTTGAAAGTCAATTTTTCCAAACTATAGCTTATTTTATTGTTAGCAGCAACTCCATCAATATAATCATGGGGGTGGTCACTACAGCCTGTAATAGCACCCATAATAATTTAAAGGGACACTTACTTCAGAAACATTAGATAATTAGATAGAACAGTATGCACAGTCCAGTTATTTGCACATTGCTGAGGAGAATGACTTTGTCCATCACACAGTCCATCAGATTGACTTTGCACTTCATTGTTTGTCACCATCCTCTCTTGAAGGGGGTCTGTGCAAAACCTGCAGATTGACGAGTGGATCTTGTGAATGGGGAATTTTGGACAGGGCAGCAACAACAGGCCTCTGTTGAATTTGAAGCTCCTTGACAGTCATTTATTCTCGGACAACAGAAAATGGCATGGCAGCGTTAGTGGTAGATTCAAATGAAGGCAGCGGCACAGGGGAGGAAAGGGCGCATTCCCAGCGAAAAAGGAGATTGCTAGGATTTGTTTGCAAAAGGAAACGAATTCAGTCAACTTGTGTGTTGGGTTGTGCTCTGAGAGCTTGAGCGGCATGGCCTCAGGAAGACCAATTAAAACTTGACAACCAGGAAGGGCTGCTTTGGCGGCAGCACTCAATGTTGGGTTAGCCTTACCTCAAACTTTCCTTAATTAATGCAAATATCCCACCGGATCCTCCTTGTCATGTAGCAGTTGGGCAGTGAAATGGGCAAAGAACGTCTCCTTTCAGACAGCGGGCACAGGGCAGCTGTAAATTCTGCATAAGATGATAATACGAATCTATTTGGGCATCAGTTAATGCATGAAAATGCGTTGCCACTACGCCATGTAAACAGGCAGGCAATTTAAGGTCCTTGCCCTCTGCAGTCCATTTGTTAGCTAATGCACAATGTTCAAACTGTTGCAGCGATGCTAAAATCACC
>OLMO02000003.1:5449550-5482050 GCA_900291935.2 Cassiopea xamachana | reverse complement strand
GTCTGGCAAGAATTAATGTCAATTGCTCAATATTATGAGTCAATACTCTATGACTTGGCAAACATGGATCAAATGGGTTGTATCTGGGCTTATATCTCCTAATATTATCTGCACCAAATTTGATGTTCTGTAAAATAATATCATCAATGGAAGCAGTTGCAACAGAAGATGAAGGAACATTCCAAGCAGATAACTTTGATGTGCATGGTACTGGTTCCTTAGATTGATGAAGGCCCTTTCGATTAAAATCTTCCAATGCAAAAAGCACACCACCTACATGATTACAATTTCCAAAGCCACCTAAAGCAGAACCTGCCGGGCAGTGCATGCAGCATTGGATACATTACCAGAAGAATCAAGCACTACAAGGACCTTGTACAGATTATTCTTCATAGGCTTTCATGCGAACATCAAAGAAATTGTGGTCACCATTTTAGCAACCAAAATTTTCCTTATAAAGCCTTCCTAAAAGAATTTGAAAGATATTATCTTGTAGCCAGTTTGCTTAATGAAGATATGCTTGTACCTCGAAGTACGAAGAACCAAATAATTATATTATTGGACGAAAGTAAATGGTGGAGTACCTCTTAAGTCAGGAACCTATAGAAAATGCCCACATTTCAAGGAGTTTATCTCATGATACTTACAAATGGAAGAGTCTGTACATCTAGATAAGGCGGCTGAACTACCTTCTTAAGGTCTACAAAAGACTGCGTTGGTAGATAGATCTGCCTTATTGCCAGATACCTTCGCATTGTATGAACACAAGATTTTCTTTAGCTCACTTTCAACGAGAGTAGATCATCTAGACAGGTAACCGATTTCCTATCTGGAAGTAACTCAATGGACTGGTCCATTGATAGACTACCTTGCAGACAGAATAGAGTACGAGAGCATGCCAACAACTGCCAATTTTAATGGACCTCAGATGGAACATCATCGCTAGCCTCGATTTCGAATATGGCCATTGGAATGTGAAAGGGGTCCATTCAAAATCGCTGAGATTGAAATGCTTCTTGGATAATGCAGTTGAATTATAAGCCTTTGAGGTTATGTCATTAACTAGGGTTAAACAAGTCTAACACCCATTAGATACAGGATGACGATTTTTAGCTATATTCATGCAAAAACGTTCAACTGTCAGAGTAGTTTCTTTCTTCAATTATTGATTACATGTGCATTACTGGTTTTAGCTCTTCACTCCTAACTTCCTCTATCTTGTTTATCTTCGGTTGTTGCAAATCTCTCTGCAATTAGCTATGCTGGTCCGTGCCACCAGTTCTCAATATTTTGCAACTGTGTTATTATCTTTTCTCTTGTGCCTAAATCTGCAGGGTTGTCAAAAGTTGGGCAGTGCTTCCAAGCGAAATTTGGTAATGGATGATGTATTTCTTTCACTCTGTCATGTAAGGACTGCTGGTATTTGCCATTGCCCTCATTCCAAGAGAGGAGTGTAGAACTATCAGTCCACATATGGCATTCCTCTATAGACATACTTGACATTGCGGTTTTTACTCTGACAACTAGTTTGGCAGCAATCTTCGCTGCAGTGAGCTCAAGCCTCGGAATACACATACTCGTTTTAAATGGTGGAAGCCTTATTTTTGCAGCTATGATTTTAGATGTCACTTGACTTGGTAGCTTTCAGACAAGATATGCTGCAACACAATATGCATCTTTGCTCGCATCTGCGAAATTGTGTAGCTGGAATATAACTTCATTAACATTTACTCGAACCACACACCTTGGTACTGGAGTTTCCTTCACTTGCGATGTTCCCCATGTCTATGTACCCCAACGTTCTTGTATGGGCTTAGTAGGTCTACAATAGGTGTGCCGTGGAGGCGGAGCTTAGGGGACTCAGGCCCCCATCTTAAAACTATGAGAAGTTATAAGGGGGCTCAGTCCCTTTATCGAGCATATGGTAGGTAGGATAAGCTCTTAACTATTCTTGACCATTTTCTAAAAGAGAGAGGACAGATGCACTCCTATCTATAGAACATGAATGCTAAAATCACATGTCCCTATCCTTTTTTAATACTTGAACATGCACAGCAGTGGCAAGTAAATCATTTTCATACATTGTTAATGGGTGTGGTTCAGGGCGTGGTCCTGTATGTCCTACATCACAGCCCCCTTGTTTCAATTTTAGGACGACATCACCAGTCCACAATCCCATTCCTTGGTTTCTTTACATGCCTCTTTTTGAAAGATTATCTTTCTGCTAATGACTGCTAGTCTAATTATATGACTGCTGACCCAATGGATCGTAAACTTCGGTAACCATGTTCAATTTGTCTCTCTTCTTTTATGTATCTTACAGTGTCCTTGTATTCCTCCAACTCTGCTGTCCATCGAGCAAATTTCCCTTTGGGGTCTCTTTTCTTTCGCAAGTGAACAAGGAGGTTATGATCTGAGTTCAATACAAATGAAGTGCCTGCGAGGTATACAGCCAGTGACCGATAGCTAAAACGAAGGCAAAAGCTTCTTTTGAAATAGCAGTCCAGTTACGCTGGGAGCTTCTGAATGCAGTAGAAAAGTATGCAACTGGATGGAGGGTGCTATCATCAGACAATTGAGAAAGTTCTCCTCCTGTGGCATAATCACTAGCATCCATTTGTACTACACATGGAGCACCCAACTTAGGAAATGCCAAAACTGGCCGAGACAAGAGTTGTTGTTGCAAGATCTGAAAGGCTGATTCATAGTCTTTAGTCCATAGGTATGGCACAGTATCACATGTCAGTATATTGAGCAGCCGGCTAATTGTGGCAAAATCATGAATAAAATTGCAGTAAAATCCTGCCATGCCCAAAATGCGTTTTGACTTGGGAGTGGGCAGTTGATCGATAGCAACAGTCAAATGATCTTATGGCCTGATGCCATCTGATGACAATTCAAAGCCAAGGAAACCGATTTTATTGGCAGCTAAGCAGCGTTAGCGTTACGAAGGCAGGCAAAATTGGCTGTCAGATCCCTCATATGCTCTTCAAATGTGCTGTTAAAAATCACTATGTCATCCATGTTGCCAGGACTCCCTGTCTGTTGACAATCCTTACAGAGACACGTCAGTCATTCTTTGATAAGTAGCACCAGCATTTGTTAACCCATACAGCATGACATTGAACTCAAATTTACTATGGGATACCGAGAAGGCCATTTTCTCTTTGTCAGCTTCAGACAGAGGTACTGACCAGTATGCTGAAGTGGCATCAATTGTGGTCCAATACCATGATCCTGACATCTTATCAATGAGATCTTTGATGTGTAGTAAAGGCTACGTATCCCTTTTCATAACATCATTGACTCCCCAAAAATCGTAAACAAAGCGAGTGCTGAGGTCCTTCTTTTGAAACAGAATTACCGGCGCATTCCAGTGTGGGACTGAATATTGTATGATATCACTGGTCAACATTTCTGTTACTTGTGCTGTTACATCATGTTCCCAAGCAGCAGGGATTCCCCGCGGCTTTTCATAGACAGGAAGCCCATCCTCTGTTACTATTCTATGCTCAAGCAATGTTATGCATTTAGGTTTCTTGGGATTGAGTGCAAAACATCTTGGAATTCAGAGATTAAGTGCTTCAACTCACAGATCTTGCCTTCGGACAATTTATCCCCAAATGTTAGGTTTTCAAGGTCTAATTTTTGCATCCATTTAATTTGATTTGATTTGATTTCATATATTTAACGAGGGTTGCCTTTCAACATTACCGATTTTCGAGGGGCCCTCTACTTAAAAACTTACAAAATAGATAAAATTAATATGCAAGAATAAAATATTACGTATATAATTACATGAACATATTACAATATAAGAAATTAATAGAGAAAAGAAAATAATAGTTTATAAATATGATTTATAATCACGTATTGCTATCGCCTCAATTTTCACTCGATGCTTTCCGTTCACAGACGCCAACTCAAGCTCTACTACTTCTCTCATCTTTTCATCCACCATCTTCGACGCAAAGGTCTTAATTCCCAGGGAGTCTACCAGCTTAGGCCCTATCCTTAACTCCCGTACTACCTTACTAGTCACAAATGTTTTGTGACTGCCTGTGTTGAAAAGGACGCGCACCTTAAGATTCCTAGCGCCAGTAGCAAAATTCCCCTCCCCCCATATCCTGTGCTTCCTACGCATGATTTAGTATTTGCTAAGTTAGCTGGGGGCGCATTAGATGCAAGCGACGGCGCTTCTGCAGACGAATTAGCATTGGCACTACCACTACAAAGAGAAATATGGTGCTTTGCTTGCTTGCAAAGCTTACATACCGATTTAAACCTGCATTCAAAAGCTCGATGACCTTTAAAGAAACAAATAAAACAGCGTCCCTGTTTAGCAATAATTTTCTTACGTTCTTCTGGGTCTTCTACTGCTTTGCAAGCTACTTCTCCATGATCTCCGTGGCAGAACGTACATTTTTTCTTTCCTCCATCTTGTTTTACAAACAGTGCACTGCCTGTTGTCGGTTGCGCTCGTCTCGTTTTCGATTCTAATCTCTCTCTTTCACCCACTGAAAGATTGTCTCCACTAGAGAAGAGTGAAACATGCTGCTTTCTAATATCCAATTCCATCTCCAAAGCTTGCAACATCTCACTCATTTTCCATATTGCTTTATTTTCAGCATTTCGAATCATACTCAGACCAACTGGGCCTGGTATTTTGTCCATCACAACGGGCACGAGAATGCTCGAATAGCTTGATTCATCAACTTTTAGTGCTTGTAATCCCCGGTGGTGATTTTCTATTAAGTCAAAAAGCTCTCTAATTCTTCCTACGCTTTTCTCGTTGAAAACGGTCGGTGCTTTGATGATTGCATTGATATGGGCATTCTTTATTATTTCTGGTTTAGCGAATCTTTTGTGTAGCAACTTGATTGCTTCCTTATAGTTTATCGCTGTCAGCTCCAACCCCGAGATCACTATTCTTGCTGAATCTTGAAGGAAATGCCTTAAATAGTTGAACTTATCAATATCGCTGAGCTCTTCGTTTTCATGGACTGCACTTTTATAGCTGTCCCAAAATTCTTGCCAATCTTGGGGCCTTCCTGAAAACTTTTTTATTTCCATTTTTGGTAGCTTAACCCTCTGTTTCCTCGTAAAAGAACTCAAGCTGGATAATGAGTCAATCGAATCCGCCCTCCGAAGAGTTGGTAGGGTTGGTAGGATATTTGGATTCATAAGTTTGTTTTTAAAATCATCAATCAGTAGTAATGCATAACTAACCTTGTCCTTAAATTGGCCACTTTCTCCTATCTCTTCACTGCAATCATTTGCATTGTCGTTTTCCAGTCTACTTAATTCCTCCAAAATTTCTTTATCGAGTCCCTCTATGATACCCATTTGTTCTTTTAATGCATCTTCCATCTGCCTTAGCTTCAGAACATCGTCCTTATTCTCCTCCACTTCTGCCATCTTTCTCGTCACAAATCCTCGATGTCCTCCTCTGACTTTCCTCTTTCTCGAAATTTCCGCCATATTCCGATTCTGTACTCAAATATCCGCTAGCTCGGTGGACCAGATGTTGAGACTATATCTCGAAATTGTATAACTGATTCAACGGAATTCAATGAACACAGATGGATTCGAGAAAAACGCCAGCTGTAGGAACTCAATTTCCTAATCAAACGCTAATTCGAGGATAAGTGAATAGAATAACTCCAGAGAAACACCAGTGTACGTTTTCAGTATTTTCTTCCCATAAAACTGGACATGCACTTCGTACTACTTCGAACTACTCCGTTTACCGATATATATATAATGATGAATGAGGAATAACAAAAATAGCACAACCAATAGGAATCAAAGTTTGCGATTACTCTACCCAATAAAAATAAAGAAAAACATATGAGTAATTGCATCCTATTGACTAATTGTTTATCAAAAATACGCTACAAAAACAATTACTAATTTCCCTATATTGAGTCTCCTAGTGAGATTCAGCGTAGTATCTACGTACATAAACGCATGAAATAAACTTCCTACATAACTTGTAAACAAGAGTGATTCGTGACGCAGGCGCAATTGGGGATTCCCGACACCAGCCATCATTTTACGTATATTTCAATTCCCGTCTTAATTCTACCAAGTTCTTTCCCAATCTGAAAATCTTAGACTAAATCAACTCTAGTATAAGCTACTTTTAATTACTACACGTGTTACTTCCCAACCAACCAAATTCAAAGATTATACAGACGTCAAATAATTAACTTTTACTCATACATAGGCTAAAACACAGGAAACATAGTCACTTGCCGCGAGCAGCAAGCATAGGCACCACCATTACGCATACCCTACTTAAAATATTTAGCAACACAAAATCAATATTCTAAAGGCTAAATAATTAAAAAATACGCACGTATGCTGAAACGGAATAAACAAGATGAGTAACAAAACGCGAGACGTAGCGCGGGTCAGTGGAAACCCCGAAAGAGACCATTGGTATCGAGCCACGTAAGGATTTCAGTTGAAATTGCCTCTCCCGAAAGATCTCTAGAGCAACTGGCAAATCCAAGAAATTTCTCGGTCACGTTTGAAGACTGGTCAACATATCTAATAACAATAGATAATTGTCCCATTTTGTTTATGTCTACGGCCTCATCAGCCATTATCGAAAAGTATTTTGCTTTTTTAATGTCATTAATAATCGTACTGGAATGTATATCACCGCAAATATTTATCAATTCATTTTGAGTTGTATTTGATCGGTATGTGGCTCTTTTTGGTCTTTTCATAAGAAAGTCATTAAAGAGCTCATTTCTACCACATGTAGCTATAGCCCATTTACACTACACTATCTTAACTTAGGTTACGTTAACCCGGGTTAAATTGTTTGCACTTTACACGGCAAATTGTCTTTTCGTCGTGTAGAGTGGATCTGGGGCGAACCTGGGTTAATATCCTGTAAGTGCATGCATGTAGTTCTCTGCCGGTGTTGTGTTGCGAAGGCTGAACAAAATGACTACCGCACATTAGCTACCGCACATTAGCTACCGCACATTAGCTATTTTAATGAGGCTTTTCCAGTTGCTGGTTTTAATGTTTAGACGAAGTTCTGCTATATCGAGAATAAAGCGTAATAAACGGCGTAGGACAGCTTCAGCTTCTTTACTTTTTCTCTAATCTGGATGTGGCTTCTTTTGGCCATTTTTTCAAAGACATGCCTTTTGCGCTGGAATTTGGTGCCCTTCTATATGACGTATGTGTATTAAATCAATCTAACCCAGGATCTACCTACTTTCACTTTACATGGCACTTAACCTAGGTTGAACCCAGGCTCAACCCACCTCTTGAGCAGGAGTTTCTTAACCTGGGTTAAAGCTGGGTTGGTTCACTTTGCGCGACAAAATTTAACCTGGGTTAGTACTATCCTAGGTTTAAAATTGTCGTGTAACGTGGGCTTAAGTAATTGAATATTGCTTGTAAGTCTCCTGGGTTGAATCCTGCCTAATCACAATACTTTGCATCATCCCGGTGACCTCTTATGCAATGTTTTACTTTCCACACAAAATGTTCGCTTCGACAATAGGCTTTAATTTCTCTCTATTAAGGGCGACTTGGTTCACAACTTTTGTGTCGAGGAGAGAAATGGATTTGGTCTTATTTCTCATGCATGATAACAAATTGTTTGATTTCAAAGTGGCTGTGAGATGAATGGGAGATTTTTGCTTATGCTCTGAAAACTTTTGCACGGCTGTTTTCCACTAAGTTAAAGGTAAACTATACAAATATTGTAATTTGGAAGCATTATGGCTACTTTCACTACCAAAAGGACACAACAAAAGCCAGGGAAATTTTTCAAGCCATTTTAGTTGAAATCTGCGTCCAGATGAGTTTCGTTGAAAGTTGAAGGAATGATCAGGCCTCCGTGTACCACATACCTTCTTTCATCAGAAAATGACATAACAGAAAGGTTGTAGAAGTGCCCGGTATCACAAGTAGCTTCACTATTCTTTGAAGAATGGGAAGAGGCAGAGACATGACAATCTCCTGTCTGAGGAAGTCTCTGTGTAAATCTATTTCCTTCCACATTGATGTTACATACTTAAGATTTTTTTGGCTGAAAAGAAATTATGGTGTGTTTACGTTTCAAATTGTGATTGATGTTTTTGTACAGAGTACAGAGAGGTAGCCCTTCATCCGTACCTAATTTTCAAAGGGCCTATCGTTTTACAAGTAGTCGAATTAGTAAGTAAAATATTAGAGAAGTATATTTACAATTGTCAACAATCATATTTAGAAAATATACAAACTAGAAAAAGAAAACTCAAGAAATAAACTAATTAAATGTTGTATAAGATTTAAGACGACTTATGGAAGATGCCTGTTTTGCATCCTTCAGTAAATAATTCCAAGCTTTAACGCCCCTTTTCGAGAGACATTTCCGTCCAATTCATACTTTTTCTTTGGTATCTGTCTGTACATCAGAGTCAAGAGTCAGTGTTTCTAAGGTTATGTAGTCAAGAACTTGAGTTTCTTCTGCAGAGGTCGATCAAATATAGAGATGCTAAATTGCTGAGAGATTTGAATGTTATAGTTTTAATTTTTTGATTCATAGGATCATCAATGGTTTCCCACCAAAGCTCTGTATTAGGGGCATGCTTGGAACATCATAGCTTCTATTAGTTATGATGCGAGCTGCTTGATTTTGTAGTTTTTGCCATCTGTCAATTTCAGTTTTCCTTAACACCCCCAAACTGAGCAACAATATCTGCAATGAGGTTTTATGATGTTCGTGTATAGGATCTTCAACGTTTCAAATTGGAATAAATGCTTGGGATAGTTCAAGATCCCTAATGCTCTAGAGACTTTCGTTGTAATCAATTGGATTTGTTTTTCCAGTTGAGAATGTGATGTGCATAGATGCCTAGATATTTTATATGAGGGGTAGCTTCAATGTCCCTCCCTCTGATTTCCAACGTCGGAGATATGTCTAGAAATATGTCTAGAGAAACATAAACAAAACTAATCCACATAAGCAAACATACTATATCCAGGTTGATAATCTAGTTAATGAAAACAGTAACAAAATTTATGAACTAGAAGCAATGTCTGAAGCAGTCAACAAAATACTTCCGAGATTGAAATCATCTTCATTGAGTGGTTTATTATAAAATTTCTGAAATGTCTGTTCTCTTGACCATCCCACAGCAGATAAAATGTCGGAGACATCAACATTATGTCTTGCAGCAAACGATGTACCAGCAGCTCGCGTACTGTGGGCTTGAAACTGAAAAGTACCAATACCAGCAGAAAATAAAGTGTTCTTGACCCATCTAGCTACAGTATCCGTAGAAATGGGTGCATCTGGCTTCAAAAAACTTATCAAACGTTGATTAGAAGTCCGAAGGGGTCTTGTTCTATGAATATATTCATTTAAATGTGCAAATATACACAGTTTTATATCAAATGGATATTTAAGAAATCGTAATGGTTTAATGTGAAAACCTACTCTAGTTTAACTGGTTGATTCACAAAGAAAATATATTGGTCTTCCAGCACCTGCATAGAATCGATGCTCATCAACTTAATAGTTTGGCACCTTTGACCACTTACAAGACACAACAGAAAGGCAACCTTAGCTGAGAGATCTTTCAGACTTAAAGCAGAAGGCAAGCATTGCTGTCGAAAAAAATCCAGGACAATCTTTACATCCCAGATATGCTTGTGCTTCGGCAAACTTGGACGCCATTCAAACACACCCTTCATGAACCTTTTAACTATGGGCAACTGACCCAAGCATGTCTGTGTGCCTAAATCTAAAATGGAGGACAATGCACTTTTTGTAGTGTTAACAGAACTATATGATAAACCATTTTCATGAATAATAGTTAAAAATTCAAGGACCTGAGGAACCGTAGGAGAAACTATGTTGATAGACCTTACATCACAAAATTCAACCCACTTACGGAGGCTAGAGGAGTATTGGTTTTGAGTCCCTGCCCTCCAAGATGATAAAATAATTTCAATAGCATTAGATGGGATATCTTGATCAATCAATTTTTTCCTGACAAGAGACAAATAAGAAGTCTCAGCTTTCTGTATAGTGGGTGGGGTTGCCGTAGGAGAAGATGGTAGGGTCAAAAGAGTTTTCGATGGTTGTATGTAGATTGGTTTCTGAAGAAAAAGAGACCGCAGTAGTGGGTACCATGACTGAGTAGGCCAATCGGGAACCACCAAGATGCCTTTGGCATGATCTCTTTTGATCTTCTGGATTGTTCTCAGAATGCAGATAAATGGAGGAAAACAGTAAAATTTTTCATTGCTCCAGGAAACAGAAAAGGCGTCAATATACTTAGCATCTGGATCTGGCCTGAAGGAGCAGTAGGAATTAAACTGCTTATTCAAACGAGAGGCAAATAAATCAATTACAGGCACATAATTTAACTGCTTCAAGGCACAACTAAGAACATTGGGATTCAGCATCCATTCTGTATGTTTAGTGCTATGTTTCCTAGATTCCATATCAGCTACAAGATTAGTTGATCCAGGCAAATGTGCAGCTGTTAACCAAATATTATTCTGGGCACAAAACTCCCAGATTTTCATGGTTATATCATTACATTGATAATTGTGACATGTACCCATATTGTTGATAATACAAACAGCTGCAGTGTTATCAATCATTATTTTCACATGCTTGCTAGATAGTGCCACACGGAAGGACTTCAAAGCAAAATATGCTGCATTCAATTCCAGAAAATTTATGTGATTAAGAGATTCTAAGTGGGACCATTGACCACCTGTGGAGGTATTATGTAGAGCAGCCCCCCAACCAGTTAAGGAGGCATCAGAATACAACACAATATCAACAGTTAAAGGGTGAATAGTACAAAAACTATTCTCAATATTATGATACCACCACTGGAGGTCTTCTTTCCCCTTAGGTGATATACTCATGATACTATTGTAGTTGCCTTTATGGACCCTAAGAGCCTCTATTTTGTCCATTTCAAGATAACGATAGTGCAATTTACCATACTGAACAGCTGGAAAGCTTGATACAAATAAGCCTAAGATTCTAGCAACTGATTCAATTGTTACATGTGGGTCATTATTTAGGGCAATTTGTATATGTGCTTTGATTTTAACTATCTTTTCATTAGTCAGATATACCCTCATTTGCATTGAATCAATTAAAAATCCAATTAGAGGACAATATGAAAAATTGAACATTATCACAGAGTTGAAAATCAACTTCGATTTTTGTTCTCCTAAAAATGGTCGTAATCTTATAAATGCATTTACTTTTAGATTGACCTTCCTGCATATTTCTTTAACATGAGCTTCAAACTTAAGTGAGTTATCTATGT
Source organism: Cassiopea xamachana (assembly GCA_900291935.2). NCBI lineage: Eukaryota > Metazoa > Cnidaria > Scyphozoa > Rhizostomeae > Cassiopeidae > Cassiopea > Cassiopea xamachana. The sequence continues at coordinate 5,470,735 of OLMO02000003.1, read as the reverse complement.
TTACACCTAGAAGCTTTACCTGTTTGCTTGATGGAATTAAATTCCCGCCAATATTAAGGCATAGTTTGCTCATGTCTTTTCGTCCTAGAAACATTATTTGAAATTTTGAGGGATTGGCTTTCATGCCGTTGTCAGTAAACCATTTCATCAGCTTATACACGTCGCCCTCTATTCTAATCATAACTGCTTCTATGGATGTGTCACATGCGTAAATTTTAGTATCATCAGCAAAATTGCATATCCCCGATTCCATTTCAATAAAGAAAAGGTCATTTATAAATATATTGAATAGTAATGGACCAAGTACAGAGCCCTGTGGTACTCCAATTGAAATTTTCGTCGACGAACTAAATGTGGAGCCTGTTTTGACTCTTTGCATTCGATTTTTATGGTAGCTGTAAACTAATTTTAATGCTTTCCTGTTTAGCCCATAAGCATCTATCTTTGCAATAAGCAGGTCGTGAGGTATACAATCATATGCTTTTGATAAATCCTTTAGGATTGTCCCTATTGTGCCCGACATATCAAGGTGCTTCTTCCGTATTTCAATTACTCGAAATAAAGCATATTGTGTGTTATACCCTTGTCGAAAACCAGAAGGCAAAGGAGATAGGATTCCTGCAAAATGCTGATTTCTTTGTTCATTCATGATCCGCTCAAATATTTTGGACATGCCTAGCAGGACACTGATAGGCCTGTAATTTGTTTTTTGGCATTTGTCGTCATTTTTATGGATTGCGCTAACGTCAGCTTCCTTCAATTTGTCTGGAAAGTAACGTTTTTTATAACTACATTTATGCAACTAGTTAGATATGAACAAATTACTTCTTTTGCGTCCTGAATAGTTTTCATTGGTATGTTACCACTACTTGCTTTATTAGTACTTCAGGCTTCTATTTTATTTACAATGTTCAGCAGATCAACATTGTTAAACTCAAACTTTCGGGAAACCTTATATTTCTTTTTTATGGCAGCAATGATTGGGTGGTTCTTATACTTTGCTAATGTCATATCTATACTTTCTTCCATGCTCAAGTAAGTCTCATTGATCTTAAAGGATGGGTCTATGCCAAGTGATAATAATCTGGCCGATAAGCAGGCCTATCTCCCTATCGCAATTGCTACTAAAGCTATCTGCGAGCTATTAGCCTTGTAAATGCGGGTATGCCATAAGATCTACGTGCGTTGCCATAGGAGACCATATGGTGGGGAATGTACTAGGCTTTGGAAGACAATCTCAATAATTTAACAATCAAATTCTACCCTTTTTCAAGGAGGTAGGGTCACCCTCCTAGGAAGGCCAGCCAACCAGAACATAGCCCTACTTTACAAGTAAACTTGTTAAGCAAGAGTTACCTTAGGGGTAGGACTAGCTTTCATGGTCTTCTGTTATGGGTTCGAGTCCCGTTTTTATCCAGAGAAGGATGACGAGGTAGAGAACACACAGATAAACAAATAAGATGCTATTCTTCGTCACTCAAGACAACACTCACTCACAAAAGCTTTCTCTCTGATATATTTCACCACAGCGTGAAAAGGCGGCAACATTCTTTTCACATACTGAAAGCTTTTTTCACATACTGAAAACTTCTCTAATTTATGTAAATCGACCTCAAAGCGAGGCTAACAAAAGCTTTTAATAGAACATTGCGTAACACCTCCCCCCAGATTGCACTTCCTGGAAATAGCAATTGACAATCTTAAGCCCTGTTTACAATACACAAACTAACCCGGAGCGAACACTGTTCCGTTTACACTGCGAAACAATTTAAAAATTCTTCGCTACCTTCCAAGCAAACAGTCAATACCTCCTACTTTCTTGCTAGAGAAAATAAAGGGATGTATCCATAGTTTGGCCTTCTGCTCGTAGATTCGCCTTTTGTGAGCAAATATCTAACTGCTGAAGGATCTTTTTGTCAGCCTAAATTCTTATCCGGAGGGGAGGTGCCTTATCAGCCCAAATTGAACTTCTTTCAGCAGCTTCCATACTCATGTTAGCAAAATGGTTTCGATTTTCAATAGAGTTATTAGTCTACAAGCACAATCATTGAAAAAACTGTTGAATCCAAGTGGTGCACATGGCTTCAATTTAGAAACACGCATGTGTGAACAGTAAGACTGCTTGGGTTCGCCTCGGGTTAGTTCATGTACTGTAAACAGGACTTTAAGATTCTGTACTACAACAAGTAAAGTTCTTGCGAAACAGTCAATGTGTGTGCGTACATTGAGAGTTCACAGAAGTAGTTCTTCTTCACTCATAATATCATAAATCTTCATAAGTCAAACTTTGAACCAGCAAAGAGTGAACGCAATAAGTTTATTTGATTGAAACAACTGTAATTTCCGACTGTAGACTCTGGCTTCTCGATGAATCAGGTGAGGATCCTAGACTTTGTCAAGACTTCAATTGTAATCGCTCTGAATATTCGATCGATTGCGCAAGGCCATGAGTGGAACAGCAAATATACGTTAAGTATGAATGATTGACTGTGATCAATTTTACAATATCAAATAAAGGTTATATAACTATAAGAATTAGGAGTCAATGCTCAACAGGTCAGCAGCAACAACAAAAAATTACCAGCAATTAAGCAGTGTAAAGTGAAATGAAACTCAGTCTTCAACGTTTGAAGTCTGGTAACAACTTCGCGCTTACGAAATCATCCGAAATCCATGTAGTCTCGCCATTATGGAGTTCTAAAAAGTGCTTTGCTTTTAATCGAAATTTTTCATTCAGGGTACGCAGTTACCTTACAAATTGATTTACATATTTCCGCAGGGTTGTTTGCATTGTCCCTTTTCAAACAATTAATATTTGAAATGGGGTGTCTATTAGAGTCAGGCATACCTAGTGTCATGTTCTTGTTGGAAATTAACTCTACGATTCAATAAGGGCCGATATAATGATTTCTGTCTAGGCCTGTTTTCTGTTCGTCGGCCTTAGATGGACAGAATCACCGATATTAAACTCTACTCCTAGCACTATACCTGTGAAGTCCAGAAAGAAGCCACGTAGATACATATATGCAAAACTTGATACCGTATGTAACTATTTACAAATATAGCGATTAGCGATTAATAACGTAAACATAGGTTAAGCGTAAATTCGTAAAACGTGAACCGAAGAGAATACTGGTTTTGCTATATACAGTCCTATATAAAAGTCAGAACAATAAGATAGTTTCCAGGCTACTAGAGCCATTGGTTTCCAGACCTCAGTATTTGACATACTGGGGGCCGGCCGAAAAGCTAATCCTGCGACATATCTATTAGCTGCGCTTTGATAGTGTCTCTTGCATTGAGAGCGGCTCTGTGAGGAACATGTTGTTGACGCTCTGAAACGTCGGAATCGGTTGTATCATTGGTATCTTCAGTGTTGTCTATAACCTTGTTTGAGATGTTCAATTCAACAGAAACCAATTTCACAAGAGAGCGTGTTGTGTGCCCCTTTGACGTACGTACAACAGCAGCACAACATAAATGATCATGTCCGAGAATCAAGTCTTGAATTACGCCTAATTCCCAGCGCGAAAATTCTAAATGTGACGCAGCGTTCAAATCCTTGTCAATGGATTGCCACTGTGCGGAAAGATTGGGGGGTAAAGGCTGATCCCAACCAAATTTCTGATCCCATGATTTGGCAATAAATAAACGAGCTACAAGAGTAACCGGTGACAACATACCCAGAGGATCATAAAACTTACTTGCCATGCTAAGGACGTGACATGTCGTGAGTTGCGTGTTTGTTGAATCGAAATTGTGAACTGGAAACGAGATTTTGTCACTTTTAGTGTCCCAAGGAAGTCCTAAAATCGAAATGGTGGAAGATCGGGTACCCGTGTTATGCTGATGGACTTCATTGCGGAGTAAGTCAGAATTTGTGCACCACTGGCGAAGAACGAAATTTCCCTTTTGCATAAGATCACATGCTTCGTGAAAGTACGAAATGGCATCAGCCTCATTTTCAACTCCAGAAAGGAGATTGTCAACGTATAGTTTCTCGGAAATATCGACGGCTACTGACAAAGGAAATTTATCTAAATGATGCTGTAGAACAGCGCCTAAAGACATAGGACTACTGGTATGGCCAAAGACAATGGTATTGTAGGTGTATACTCAAATTTCCTTTGTTGGATCATTGTCCTTGTACCACGGAAAACGAACAAACAGATTATCTTCCTCGCATAATTTGATATGCAGAAAAGCTTGCTGAATGTTGGCGACGAAAGCGTAATGGGGAAAACGAAATCTAAGAATCAATTCTACAAGGTTATTTAGTAAACTAGGACCCGTATACAAACAATCATTGAGACTGACTTTTCTGGAATTAGTAGCGAAAACTATGTGTAAGGGGGTCGTGTCAGAATTCTTAAGCACGTAAAAATGTGGCAAATAGTGATATCCTTGTTCGGGCCAGGGCTGTTTTGAATCGGAAAGTTCTTCGATATACCCCTTAGCTAAATGCTCGTCCATGACTTTACAGTATTGCTGCGTAAGGCCTAGCTTATTTAATTGTGTGGTTACTTGATCGAGGCAACGTTTACAAAGTTCTAAATTAGATGGTAACGGGGGGTGGTCAGTCTTCCACGGCAAAGGAGCGAAATATTGTCCATCTCGAAATTCAAGCTGCTGCTGATAATCATGAATGAATTGATTAGCTGTTTGTTTTTCATGGTCGTAACTAGCGGATTGGGATTCGAGAACTCGTTTGAATTGAATAGACAGTTCAGCATTATCGACTACATTTGTAATAGAAAACGACGACGGAAATGGCTGGGGGCTATATGAATCAGAACCATTGTTGCATTGTGTGGCTGATGTGTCAAAAGTGGGAACTTCCTGTAACTTAGCGTGATTTTCTTGTAACAACAATTCTGTTGGAAGTGGTCCAGAGATAATAGAGAGGTTTCGCAGTTTCACGGATACAGTTGCGGATACGAAGATCAAATCTTGCGTCAATTTCCATGATCACGAAAAGTAAACAGGTTTCGCACATCCAATGGATACGGTCTTGTTTTACTGCACGGAAAAGACTATCATAATGGCTGAACAAGAAGAAGTGTTCTGCCTTGCCATAGAAAACAACGATGTAGTCCTTAAGCATCTGCTTTTGCTATCAGAGGAGAGTAAAAGTACGTATTGCTGTAATACTCGTTGTTTTGGCTTTATAGATGGTACCGTTCGGTCTATTTGCAGACCAACGAAATACCAGCGTGTATGTTATAATGGTCATAAAAGAGTGCATGGCTTAAAATTTCAATCCGTTGTCCTTCCAAATGGCCTGATTGGGCATCTATTTGCCCCTCTGGAAGGTCGAAGACATGATTGTGCCCTTCTACGTCACAGTGGCCTACTGGATCAACTGGAAGAAAGACAATGGAGAACAGCAGATGGGCATAGCTTTGCTCTGTATGGTGACCCAGCCTATCCCAATAGAGACTTTCTCATATCTCCTTTTAGAGGTGCAGTATTGACAGCTGAGGAGAGTGCTTTCGACCGAGCTATGTCTTCTGTTCGAGAATGTGTTGAATGGGAATTTGGAAAGATCTTGAGTATCTTTGCCTATTTAGACTACAAAAAGAATCAGAAGATATTTCTTCAGCCAGTTGCAAAATATTATATTGTTGGAGCTATTCTTGCAAATTGTCACACATGCCTGTATGGAAATCAGACCAGTAATTATTTTGATCTAAGACCACCAACATTTGAAGAATATTTGCATTCTCTTTAGTTTGAAACATTAGATACCTTTAGATGGCTACTAAATGTAAACATGGCCGCATCAAGTTCATCCTCTTAATTTTGCATAGACAGAGGAAGTTTAAATAGACAGAATTAATCAATGAATGCAACTTATATGACAACAAAACAAAATATCCTTGATTAGCATTGAATCAATGAACTCTAAACTTAACTCAACTCTAAATTCATGTACTTAATACTCATGAACTCATATCAACTTTGAACTCATATACTCAACTCTAAATTTCATCAAAGTCAAATTTTGCTTTTGTATTTCAGCATCCATATTCTCTTTGGAAGCCAATAGCAGGGGGCCCCCAATTGCAAACTTACAAAAATTTCACCACCCTTTTCCATATTTATTAGCATCCCTTCAGTCTATACTTTTTAACAAAAAGTTAACCCTCTCCCTAATATATAATGCCTTTGCTATTGGGTGCCAAAGAGTAGCTAGAAAATAATGATCTACTGTAACTTTTCTGCCATTTTGTGTAGCAAATCCATCATCAGGCTTTCTCTTTGAATTTTTTGCTCCTCTACCTTCTTTTCTAATTCAAGTTGCTCCTTCTTCAATTTCAATTCTTGTTCTTTCAACTTCCTATCTGCCTCGTCTTTTTCTCTCATATAATCAATGTAATCATTTATCATTCTCTTTTTCTTTACTGGCTGTACACTGCATTGCTGTCAGCATTCTTTTCAGACAGTTTTTGCATAGAGACCCTTCACACATCAGACCCTTGCTTCTCCTTTTCATGCTCATTTTTCTCTGCCTCCCTAGCAATGCTTTCCTTCTCCTCCATGAGTTCCACAACTTCAGTTAGCAGCTGTAATCTCTCACTGTATTCCTCATCTGTCCCTGATGCTTTCAAGGATGCCATTGTCTCCTTTCCATCTTTTTTACCAACGTACATTCATTCAGGTAGTGCTCATATATGCAGAAATAACATGATAGTTTGTTGGATCGTGCCCCCTTTGAAACAAATGGCCTCATTGTTCCCCCAGCCGGGCTTGTTTTCAGATTCGCAAATTTATACGATCCTCCTGTTTTCGCTGGCTCAATTGATGATATTGCATGGCTCCATTTTTGGGCTTCAATTTCGGTTCTTATGGTTCCATGTTTTCCTTGATATTCCATACATCTTGTGAAGTATTTCTGGCGACAATCAAGTTAATGTCCTTGGGCATGGTCTTCAAAGTCACAGGAATAAGTAGGCATCTATATTTATCCGATGAAATACCTAATGCTTCGAGTCCACGAATATGAACATTAACGTTATCGTATAGTTTTCTCAGTTCTGCAGTGTCCATGTTTTTGTATCCTTCGATACTTAAGAGTGCTTTCATGTGTGTTCCAATTATGGTCTGTTAATTCTTGAATCTTCTCTATAATGTTTCTTTCGTGAGGTCATAATTCTCCTCAGTCATTTCAAATCCTTGCAAGGCCTTGTAAGCTGGCCCTTCTAACAAGCTCATCATGTAGCTCATTTTGTGAACATCTGAAATCGTTTCGTTTTCGTCGATGAAACACTTGAAGCTCTGCCAAAATGACTGAAAACGTGTAATATCCCCATTAGATTTTGGCAAGTGAATCTTGGGCAAGCGTACCTGTTGTCGGTAATTCAAGCTTTTGGGTATTACTTCTATCTAAACTGATCGGTTGGGAAGCTTCTCTGGTCGGGGTTAAACTATTCGGTGCTGGCGCTGTGTTGCTCGGAGCTGGCGTAGATACGTTCAGGGTGGCGTTTATTACTTGCTCATGTCAGGTAGCGTATTTGCCGCGTGCAACATCTTCCAACTTCGTCGTAATTTCGATAATTCGGGTACTCGCATATGTCGCTTCTTCTGTTTCTTTCTCGATGTCGGTCGATGGGCACTTATCCAAAATCTGATTTTCCAACTGTTGGAGAATTTGCCTTCTTTCCAGCAACTGCACACAGCCAGGTTCCCTCATCAATGAAAATAAAGAGTGCAATGTATTCACGTTATAAAAGTCATGTCACATACAAGGGTTTACTTGGAATAGCACCATCAAGTGCAGTCACGTTTATTAGCCAACTATTTGGTGGCTCAATATCAGACAAAGAAATAGACAGCGTAGTGGTATTCTAAATCCACATTTATGGGAAAATGGTAACTCAGTGATGGCAGATCGTGGTTTCACCATATCTAACAACTTAGTACCTTTTGGAGTAACATTACATGTTCCAGCCTTTTTAAATGGAAGGGAACAATTTGCAACTTCGGAAGTTATAGAAAGCCAGACAATAGCCGCTTTTAGAATTCATGTTGAGTGTGCTATGCAAAGGGTAAAGCGTTTTAGGATTTTAGGAAATAAGTCTTTCTCTACATGGCTCTATAAACCAGATATGGACCATTGTTTGTCTCCTAACCAACTTTTTGCCTCCACTCATTGAAACTGGATATCAAGAGAAGTGCATTGAAGAGAATAGGCCACCTGCTGTGAACAATAAGATGCTCAAAGTGACTTCCATTGTGCATATCTGAGATCTAAGTTCTCAAACTTGATAGAGAATCTTCGGTACATCAGAAAGGATAATCCGAAAAGTTCCCATTCCTAGCCCCCGCAGTTTTTGCAGAAATTGGAGATAGATTTTGCATAACATTGCTGACATCAGCAGAATGGAAAATACTGTTTAGCGTGCTTATTTGAAGAGACAGATGAATGAAAATGATTTTACAGCTTAGTGGGATCGCATTTTATCAAAATCCGCTGTCATTAAAACAATACACTAATGCAACGACGAATAAACATAACTTTGCAGACAATTATGTCATCATTTTTAACAAACAGTGGCTATGGAAGTGGCCCTTGAAGTGTCATGCGCCCAGGTTTGAGATGTTTCCTATGACTCTGATTAATATAGAAATTAATAAGGAGCAACATTGCAAAATTATTAAACTTTGTATCTAGAGGGCTTTAACTTTTTAGTCTTGGTAAATATGTAATTTCATTAATTCGATATATAGCATTTCAAACTGAGAAACCTGAGTTAAAAGGCTCTATCTCACAGATTTATTAAATAGCCTATTTTATATTTGGCAATCCAGTGTTTTGCAAAAGAAAGCAAAGACAAACGAAACAAAGCTTTGTATATGCTTTTCTTTTTCCAATTTATGAATGGGCCCATTTAGCTCAGATCATTCATGGAAGTTTCATGTAAAGAACCATCCAATTGAGGAAAAGCTTTCTAGCTTGGTTTCGAAGGAAGCTCTCTGGCCACTCTAGGAAACTATATTTAAAATAAATTCAAAATTAATACCTTATCGGTAATCCAAATGGGACCAGGTATTTTGCAAATCAGGCAGAAATTAGGTAGCATGTCTTTTTTTGGTCTTTTTGACAATAATGTGTTTAATATTGGTCCATTTCTTGCTGACCTTCGTCGTGAATAATTACTTGTACTGGGGTCGGCCTGATAATCAGTTCTGGACGTCTCTGCGCTTTCTGCATTCTTTTTTGCTCTTTTTGGTTTTTCCATATCGGTAAAGAGACGGTAACAAGAGACATGATAGTACAATGGGCCTGAGCCTAAGTCTTCAAGTGTTGTTGTATCCGTAGGAATGAATTTTAAAGACTTCTTTGCTACTTCTGTAAACTTTCCATAAGCTTTAGGCAAATTAAGCCATTCCTCTCTTCTTTCTAACAACATGTTCTCGCATCGCCTCCTTTATCGTTAAAATGGACGATGCAATCCTCACAGGCAGACATTTTGACGCCATCTTTGTTTTCGCGGTTGCCACTGGCTGCGCACCAAATCAAATTTACGGACTCTCGGAAAACAGGTCTAACTTAAAATAGAACTTTGGCCCGGATTTTATTGACTTTATCGTAATCCGTGACAGTAATCCAAAATTAGATTATTAATTTGGCAAAATAAAACTCCAGTTTGCTAAGAAACTGCGCTTAGTGGGAATGGGAACTTTTCAGAATCTGAAATGCAACCTAAGAAAGTTTTGATTTTATTTGATAAATGCGAGATCTCAGAAGTGTACAATGGAAGTAAACGATATCGGATAACAGCGGATGGCCTAGAATTAACTGAGAGATTTTAAAAATCATATTCATTACAGATTCACTTTATGCATCTTTCATTTATACTTACTCTCAGGGGCCAAACAAATGACCCCCCCCCCCCAGTTCTTACTTTTTCAATTTTTTCTGACACCCTGGACCTTTTTAGGATCCCCGTGTGTTACTTTTAAAGCAAATGAGGTTTTTATGAACTCCTCATTTTATTTCCTTGCTTCGCTAGTACCATTTAGTCCCACTTTTCAGGCAAAATAGTGTGTTGCTGTATATATTCTAGTTTTATGCTTTAAGAAAGCTTGTCTTTGTTCTATCTGTCTCTTTATAGTCATCTAAAGCTAATTTTGAATTTTTGACTCCTTGTTTATTTTGACATCCTGTTTATGAAAAAATTGGGATTTTTTCTGACCCCCTGCTCATTAGGACCCCTTTTTATTCGGCATTGGAGTGCATGCATTTTTCAATGATAACGGCTAAAAAGTGTTCTTTGTAAACTCTGTTGAGTTTCTTCATAGCATCTTCAAAATATTCTAGATCAAAAGGAATTCTTATAATTATGCACCCCTTTAATGAATATACAATAAAGTCACAATCTGTAAAGCCAGATAAGCCAGGAGCCATTTGAATCTGAGTATAGTAGCCACTACTATGGGTATTTTTCTTAACTGGGTGGCCATTTTTCTTCTCCACAAAGAAGCTCTTATCATATACCATTTCAAGTGGTGTCGCATTTCTTTTAGAGATTGGACGTTTAATTTCAATCAAACCAGGATTTTCGGTTGATTCTTTATCTGAAACCATACCATCTGGGGAAGCAGCATGCCAATATAAACTTGGTTGAATAACAATACCAGTTTCACGCACACAGATGCCATGGTTTAGTTTGAATTTCATAATATCTATATATGATTGTCTTGCTACTGACTCAAAATTTCTACCATAGTTTAGTGCATCTTTTAGTTTTCTTGATTTCACTTCTTTTGGGAAAATGATGTTCTCAGCCAAACTTTCAATTTTTTTCTGCCGTGTTATCACTTTATGGGCATTGCTAGAAGTAATTCTGTTTTCACGCAGAGCAAACCATTCTGAACACAAACTTTGTTTTAATGTCCCATTTTCAATGCTTCTGGCTTCCAACAAATTAATTTTCAAGGTTTTCATACATTGCATTTCGTGATTGGTTAAGTTCCATGTAGGAATGAGTTGGCTAAAACTTCCAATCTCTTGAAGAGGCAAACTAAGGAGTTCATCAGCATTTTTAACATGAAGCTCATTCGTGGAAAATATTTTCAAGTTTGAAAGCACATTGAAGGCTGGATCTACTGGTTGCAAATGCATCTACTAGGTGGTGAGCCAATTTGAACACTACCATACTCTGTTCTCACATAAGGTAGAGAGTCAGTGGATGCCACTATATGTGCAATTCCAATTCTGGGATCTTCATCAGTGAGTTTTGTCTGAATATAGTTGACTCTTGCATTGATTGTACTTTGATCACTATTTAATCGTGGCTCATATAGTGTTGGTGTAATTCCAGGGCTACTTGGCTGCTTTTTCAGAGTTGCGCCCATAACTGGCAACTTTCTCACATCCTTGTTTACAGGGCAGCCCCACTTTCTTTGACTACTTGTGCAAGCAGTATCTTCAGGTACAAGCTCCAACAGCTGTGTTGAATAATGTCATAATTTCATAATTTCATAAAACATTATTTACGGTTGGATTTACGTAGTAATAAGTACTAATTTATTCCAACTAAAACTAAAACTAAAATACTTAACAAAGTAATATATATATTATTAAGTTTATGTATAGAAAATAATTATGTGCATAGTCTGCAGGTGCACTTATCGCCAGTCCACGATTTTATTTGATTTTTGAATGCTGCAAGGGTTGGAATTTGTTTGATTTTATCACTGAGTGTGTTCCAGAGGAGACTTCCCCTGAAAGAAAGTGACTCGGAGTCATAACGTTTATTGATCTTTGGAAGTTAACAGAGGCCTTTGGTTCTTAGGTCGTACCAAAGTCAAAAGCAGGGCCATGGCATGGTTGCAGTATCCACTGCTTCCAGCTGGGCATCTGCAGCTAGCATACACAACTTTTGATATTGCTCTTTAAATGTGCACAATAACTCTACGCCAATCCTTTCTCATGCTGGCTCGACACATGCATTTGGCTTTGAACCGTTCCCTTGCTGACAACGTAAAAATTGAGTCCCTCAAGATGTATCCTTCATCCTTAAACTTTTTCCCCTTAAGCAAGGTTTTCCTGATGTAGTGTCCTTTCAATTTACCACTCTTTTTTCGATGATCTTCAACATCTCTCAACGTGAATATTGGCAAGCTTGACCAATCCTTCCCCCAGTTGTTTCCAGGGTTCTCAGAATTTTCACGTGAAATCTGACGGCATTTGTAGGGAATCTGGATATGTTCTTCAGATGATAGCTCCACTGACTGATCCAAATGTTCAATAATGATAATTAGCTCGTTCGAACAATCTTCCAACAGCAAATTACGAACTCTCGTTTCGGTACACATTTTACACAAAACTTCCGTGAAAGCAATCTTGTCACGTTTGGTCTCGATTTAAAGCCGATAATTGATTACATCATTGGAATTCGGGATCAGTCTATTTCATACGCAATTGATGATGTTCTTGCCATCTTTTTGCTCCTGTATGTGCACCGTTTAAAGCCTGGTTTTCACATATCGTAATTCATCGGCGATCATCGCCGATGCGGTTTCACGACCATCGGGGATTGTCCCCGATTGCTTATGACTTATGACAACCGCACTATCGGCGACAATCGGGGATCACCCCCGATCATCGGGCAAGTCAAATATGTTTGACTTTCCCGACGGTTCCTGACGAACAATAGCTTAAAAATCAATAGATTTACAAGACTTGTTGTTGATGCTGCTATACATTGGTTAAGAACATGGAGTGTATGAACTTGCCAGAACCTTTGGAGGCAAATAAAAATGACGCTATTTTAATGGAAATTATGAGAGAGTTTCCCAAGGTGTATTAGAGCTTCAAAGGATTTTAAAGACAAGAACAAGAAGGCAAACAGCTGGAAAAAGATAGCTGAATATTTGGGGCGGAGCGTAGAAGAAGAGAAAAGAAGAGGAAAATCTGGGTCAGGAGTAGAAGACACACCTCTTGCACCAAAATTCGAATATCTGGGGTGGTTGTTGTCATTTATTAACACACGCCAGAGCACAGGTAACTTCAGGAAGGCTACTCCACAGAAAGCAGAGGAAAACAATAATTTAGCTTTATGTTTTGACGACAAGAGTCAAACACCCATACAAGACGAACTATCATTAAACAGTGTTCTTAACTTCTCTGGGGCTGACGATTCAAATATCGACAACGACAATAATTGACAACGCAGATTTATATGATTCTGGTCAACAAGTATCTGGTAATCAAGGCAATCAGGCACCCTCATCGGACTTGTCAACTTCTGTACAGCCTACAAACCACAAAAAATGGTCTGGTTGGAGAGATAGTAGGAAAAGACAAATTGAGGAAACTGGTATGCAGTTGAAACAAACAGTTGCAGGGCTGCATGTGGTAATGAAAAGGCAAGACCATGCAGAAGCTTTCCAGAGTCAGCAAGCAAACATATTTGACAGGGACATGTAACATAAATGCAATTTTATGGAGGGGTTTCAAACAAATTGCTAAAAAATGGAGGGTGTATGAACCAAAATTATTTCAAACAAATTGCTAAAAAATGGAGGGTGTATGAACCAAAATTATTTATATTTCAAAATTTTACATATAATATAGCCAGTCAAATAGTTTAAAGTGTCAGTCATAATCTGATTATTATACTTCAGTGCTAACAGGTGTAGCAAGTTTATCTTCACTATGAAAGCAATCAAATAAGCTTTTCTAATATCTTTTAGCTGCAAATTTCTTTTTTCCGCTTTGAGCATTTCCTTTGCTTTTTGAAGCTGGATGTTAAGATTTTGTGTAGTATGATTTGCAAAGTCTAAAGCATCTGAGGAAAAGTAATAATTCTCTGTTTACAAAGAATGGCAACTTTTCCTCAGATCCTTTAGACTTGGCAAGAATCTAGGAATCATCTGGCTGTTTTTGTCAATATCTGTTAAATGAAGTGAGCTGTCTTCTCTTGTGTTGACTTCATCCAATGAAGGAATGCTGTTACTTTGTTTTGAAGGCTTGCTCCTTATTCTTTAATTGATTCTCTTACATTTGTGGTTGAAGGTCTTTCTGTCTCATTGCCTCTTGAATCATGCTCTGCTATTTAATTTGTTCTCCCCTATAAAAGGCTGGTGTTGTGATAAAAGCTCCCTGTGCATTCTGCAATGCAGTGGTTAGTTCTTCCGACGAATGTTATTTTGAATCAATAACTTTTACCTCTACCACTGCACGAAAAAGCGGCAGCATTATTTTGACATGCTTAAAAGATTTTTTTTCGTCCCACATTCATCAGAGTATGAAAACGTCGGGAGTGTTGGACGAAAAAAGCTTCTAAGTATGTCAAAATAATGCTGCCGCTTTTTCGTGCAGTGGTAAAGTTCTGTAGTATCAACAGACTATTTACAAACTTTTACCTCATTTGCTTGCCATTCATTTGCTTGACAGTCAAATTTTATGAAACGTATTTGAGTGTACATTGCCTATCTTATGTAGTTTTGCTGTAACTTCATCTAAACTCACTGTAAGTTGGAAGCACAGCAAATACATATGAGCCTGGCGGGCCAACTCCCATTATCAAGTGTAACATTTCGTGTCTGCCAAATTTCTGAAAAGGGGGCTAAATTGCACCCCAAACCCAAGGACATATAAACTAGAAAAGGGAATATTCTGCAAAAAAGCAAACAATCTAGGAAATGTTCTATTTTACTATCAACTCAGTTCATCAATCTGCCACTACATGTGCATAATACATTCATCAGGAAATGCAAATATAGAACTATGCATGAGCACACTTGCTATGAAATATGTCTCAAATCAGAAAACTTATACGGAGATATATATATTAGGGTTTTCTCACTACAAAATATATATAATTTATAATGCATATACACGTTTTTTTTTTATAAGAAAAAAGTTTATAAGAAAATGAGGCTCAAATCGTCAAAATCGTAAGAAAATCGTAAGAAAATCACGAGGCTCAAATTCCAAAATTCAGTTTTTTTATAGGCCAAAAATCGGTAATTTCGTCGTTATTGTATTCAAAATGTTAAAGATGGAATCCAAATTCAAGTATACAATAGTATTAACGAAAGTGCAAACCACTCTAGCCAGTTCATTTCAGAAAAAGTTAAGAAAAATTTAAGAAAATCTGAGGCTCAATTTCGGGAAAAGTTAAGAAAATTGAGGCTCAGGCAAAATAGTGATTTTCTTATAAAAAAAAACGTGTATTTGGCAGTGAGAAAAGCCCTGGTATACATCTGTTCTTTTCTAATCTTAGTGAGATTACAGCAGTTCATTTTTGTGCACTCATCGTGCAGTTTAAATTTGAGTATAAACTATGAGACGTGATGGCTATTTTACAAAGCTAAATAAAATAACTATTGTTGAATGTAAAGTAACAATAAAATTATTGCTGGTATGTCATTATTGTGATAAAGATGAGTATTCACATGTAATATTTTGCGGATATTATTTCATGATAATAGTAAGAACATACTTGAAAGCAGATCCTCTATCATTATGATGAGAAAGTAGGGAAAGGAGAAAATGATGACTAATGTTATCCCTGAGGTTTTGCTCTTAAACATATAAATAAGACATACCTTGCTTTTCCTTGGTACTAGACAATACTTGCTTGGTTGTTCACTGTAATCTATAAATGTATGAATGACTTCGAAACTGTTTTTACAAAAAGGCCATCTCATTACCATTTTCATCAACTCTACTAAGATTTTGGACTGAGGTCTTTAATTGTCATTGTTGCTGTTGTTGTTCTTGTATTATTTTATTGCATAGAGGTACCTCTATGCTTTATTGGGTATTTCAGAAGAAGAGTGGTAAAATTTAAGTTAAAAACAGGCGAAAATAGTCAGTTTTCCATAGTCTCCATCGCGGGTGCTTACATCTAACAGTGAGAGTTGACCAGGCGTATGAACTGCGCATAGTTTTGTATGCTAAACATTTTGTGGGGGGGGGGCATGAAATATAGTTCAGATCTTATTGAGAGGTATCAAGTACTTTTTCGACTTTTGGGGTGGGGCACCAAAATTTGTTTGAAAATTCAGAGAAGGCCTCTACCCCCCATGACAAATACTTAATGACCACTCCCTAACTGTAGCATTATATTTTAATTCAACATAACATATTCAATCTGATAGGAACAACGAACACAGAATAGTATGAGCGTTAGATAACATATATATATATATATATATATATATATATATATATATATATATATATATATATATATATATATATATATATATATATATATATATATATATATATATATATATATATATATTGAAATTTTGTATGGTCTCTATCCGCTTTTCATTTATCTTCAATTTCTTATCTACTTCCACAGCTTAAAACATACTCATATTTCCACGGAGGGGAACCTTCATCACTATTAGAATAAGTAGTGAATGCTGTGTGAACTTGATTTGCTGTTGTTAAGAGCTCTGCCTATAGAAACTGATTGCAAAGCCCCCACCTGATATCTTGAAGTGTTTCTCCAGTCCCCAGCCCTTATATTGCCACTGCTATCCTCTGAGTCTACAAAGCTACTTGGTAGATACATGGCATTGCCAGTTAGAATCAAGTAGTTGTGGAAACACAAGCAAACCTTCTCAAAAGAATCAACATTTTCCGGTGCTCCACGAATTGGTTTGCGAAAGATTCTCCAACGAGCTGCTACAATGCCAAAAGCATCCTCAATTGGTCTTCTGCATCTACTGAGCCTGTAATTAAATATGGCAGGCTCCTTTGTGAGACCTCTTCCACTGTAGGGCTTCATTAGCCATGTTTTCAGTCCAAATATCTCATCACCGACAATAACATATGGCAATAGATGACCATCATGGGTGCTAGGTGCTGGCAAATTCATTTCATTTAAAAAAAATGCTTGTCTCATTTCTGAGGTATTAAATATTTGGGCATCGTTGCCCTTCCCATAACTCTCAACATCTCTCATGGTCAAACAATATTTAGCATCACACTTTGCCATCAATACTATACTATTGAAGCCGTTATTGTATTGTGATCCTGAATACCCAGTGCATTCAATAACAATATGCTTGCCGTCAAGTAACCCTATACAATTCGGGAAGTTCCATTTTGCTAGCATGTCTTTAGCAATTTCTTCCCATTCATCATATGTAGTAGGCTCTTTCAAGTATGTCCCTAACAGGGCTTCCCATATTGCATCGCAAGTTTCCTTGACAATGTTCTGAACAGTTGTTTTGCGAATTCGAAAATTATATGAAATTGATTGTTGTGAATCCCCATTTGCGAGGTATCTCAGAGTGAGGCAGAGCCTTTCTTCCTTTGAAATTGGGCACCGACTTCTGCATTTCCTCTCTTGCATGAATGGGCCTACTAGCTGTAGCATATGTTGGGAACGTTCTGGGCTCGTTCTAATGAATCTTGAAGAAAATGAGTCATTAAAAACAATAGCATTTTAGATCTTCAGAAGATAAAAATTCGCACCGAATACATCAAATGGATTGCATAATGCAAATTACCTGAAAAATATTATCTGTCCTTCAATTTCATTTCCTGTACCAGTGTATTGAAATGGCCTAGCTCACTGCAAGCTTGAAATAGATCGCATACCCAGAATTTTTTCCTCTTGTATTTTTGCTTTGGAGAAGACGCTTCTTTTTCCTCAAAAGTACAATTATGGCCAGGACATGTGCTTGGATTTCTAAATATCTCCATGGAACACACTGCACATAAGCCATAGCCAAAGAGCTCTCCAATTTCTTCTCAGAGCTTTGGCGCCATTACATGCTCTTTGTTCATCGGGGATGATCCCCGACCATCGGGGATGATTCCCAATCAACAAGTTCTATATCGGCGATGATCGCCGATGAATTACGAAATATATAAAACCAGGCTTTTGACTTTCCCGATGATCGGGGATGATCTCCGATGGTCGCCGATAGTGCGGTTTCCATAAGCCATAAGCAATCGGGGACAATCCCTGATGGTCGGGAAACCCATCCTCAGTTAATGGGACATGATGTCTCGAAACGTATTATATCATTTATGTCAATATCGTTTATGTCACTAATCCGTATATGTCTACTGGCTAAGGCCTAATTTTAGTAATTATTGGAATGTCGAAGTAAATAAAGAGGAAAAGATGTTTTTCGTCGTGGCTTATCTCTTGAAATTTATAGAAATTGATAATGTCATTTTCTAGGACCTGAAAAGTTTTGGACAAGATAGGTTTCTCAAGCTTGCTATAGAAAAGTTTTGGATTTTCGTTTGGCAAAATTCTGAAATATCCTAAAATGGATATTACTCAGTGTCGTATTAAATATAGTGTATTTATTTTTGTTAATTTTTCTATTTTTTAATATAAAGCAGAATCCACCAAAAAATCGTAGAATGACTGACTACTGACCCTTGACAGAGAACATGTGCTATTTTTCCATAAATTGAACAGCCCATTCACTTTTAATCTTTGTAGTCTCTTTGTGAAGCAGTTTTTAATTAATGTTATTTATTCGCACCGAATCTTTACGCATGTATTATTGCATCAAAAGATTATGGATGATATTCTCAAATTGCCTGAAGAGATCTACCAATGCAGATCCGTCCATAGTATCTTAACTAACAGCTAATTTTGAGGTTGATGTCGAATACACTGACTTTTCCAAATACATTAGTATATGACGGTCGAAAGAGTGCAATATAAGCAACGATCTGTTTATCCAGTGTTTTTTCAAGCAGCTTTGAGACCGTAAACCTCTAATTGGGCTTACATGAAAGCTAATTGGTTAGCCTTTAGATTTGGCTGGCCCTTTTTTTGAGGACATTTGACATTCCAGCGTTTAACTTCCTTAGGAAAGTACGAATGTTCTATGCATTTATTAAGTATCTGAGCCAAATATTCTGCGTATACTTCAGAAGTGGAATTAGGCAGCCAAGGAAGGATGGTTTTGTGCGCTGTAGCTTTCCTGTTGTCGTGTTTGGGGGCAGTCATTGAATGCGGAAGGTGATTTAGCTTCGAAGACTACTTGATTGTGAAGCTTATTCCAAGTAGATATCACACTTCTTTTCCGCACTCAGGGTAGTAACTGAGTTATTTAGGCATTGGTTCATTCTTGTCTTCATCTTCATCCTGGTTAGCACACAAGACCTAGGCAAAGAATTTTTCACAAAAAACTGTTTCATGAGTAGTTAGTATAAGGACGTAAACCTGGGGGTGCTATTGCATCTTTACCAATCCTTTGCTCTGTGGACATTATTGTATTGCACTAATTGTTCTCTAATACAACTAGAAGTCTGATGCCTCACATTGCAATATCTGCAAGTACTTTTGCTAGTGCATCAGTACGATATCTTCACTGCGTACGAAGAGTGCCTCTTCCCTCTGTTATCCTTTCACCTTGATGTAATCAACAGATCTGTGATCGCCGCTCTCAAAATTCTTTGCAGAGACTTATATTCTCGCCTTTTACAGTGAAGAGACTTTGGATCTTTCGTCTCACAATACATGCAATTCCTTTTGTGAGTATAGACTGTAGTTGTTGTTAACACTCAGATACTACTTCTATCTTTGTCCATTCGCTAATAACTACATAAAGATGAGGAAATCCCCGTTGCTACTGATCATCATTTATCCTCACTAAGTCAACTAGCCCTTGATACCTTCTAATTTCTCCAATGTTTGTCCTGATATTATT
Organism: Cassiopea xamachana; assembly: GCA_900291935.2. NCBI lineage: Eukaryota > Metazoa > Cnidaria > Scyphozoa > Rhizostomeae > Cassiopeidae > Cassiopea > Cassiopea xamachana. The sequence goes on along the minus strand of OLMO02000003.1, from coordinate 5,451,073 downwards.
CCTGGACGTTGATTTTAGAGTTTGAGCATTGCCTTGGAGCTTTAGAAAGACTCTGTACGTTTTGTTGGCTTACTTACCTTCCCTAGGGCAAGTGATAATGATTTTCATATAATCTTATTTATAGGCTCTAATTTAGTTTCTGTATTGTAGCATATCCTTCCATAAAGCCTTCCTTGCTATAGTCTTTAGTTCCACTTTGTAACACTCAACCTTATAGATATGACTATGGCCCTGAAAGAATGCAGCAGTAAAACACGAAAAGCATTAATTGTTATGGAAGTCGCAAAGCGCAGTGTTAAATTATTACGATCAATAAGATGAATTTAAGTCAGATTATTGTATTTGCGGTCACGGTACTACGTAGCGTCCGCTACCCAAGTCCTCTTTGTAGATCAATGATGTAACAATTCACCTGTGTTCCCCGTTAGTTTCCCTCCTCTTCAGCCGTTATCACAACAACGAAACAATAGATTATTGAGACATATCCCCTAGATTGCCATGTATGAGCATGTCACAAAGGATGTGTTGATTACACATTAAAGACAGCATGTTAGCATAGGAAAACTGTGATAAGTTTGTTTTTTCTTTTTTTTTCCTTGTATTTAAATCGTGCATGTAGTAATAGTTTCAGTTCAGATGCCACGCAGTGCTTGTGACAATATAAGGGGCGTTGTGGCCAGGCGGGACACCGGGAGATTTCCCGGTTGACCCCTTCATACTGCTACTAGGACCCCAAGTTATCAGAATTACCCGGCCCCTATTTTGGAGTCACAACGCCCCTGGACAATATCCACAAAAGAAACACCAATTGTTTCGTCTCACAGACATATTTTGTGGCATCTGAGCTGAGACCAATTGTTGTTTTCAATTTTGTGTTCAAGTGGCCCCAGGGTACTCATAATCGTTTGCTCCCTGGGGTATCGTTCTAGTAGTATGGTAGTTTGTAATTTTGTCGGTATTGTAAATTTGTATTATAACTTTTATGGAGATATAAAACAAAACAACTGTTGAAGTCGTTATTTATCCTTCTGAAAAATGACTTTTTGTGAAAGTTGTATCACAAGCCGTTTAGAAATGCTCGTTATAAAAATATAAGTTGTCTTTTTTTGCTGTTGGTAATAGTAACAATTAAAGCCATATAACGTAAGCATACCTATTTGTGACATAGTTTGCTGTAGAAATGGAGAGTTTTAAATTGAATTTTGAATAAAAATATCTCTTGCTTTTTATGCGTCAAATCTAAATCCATATGATGTAATGGAAGATATCGGTGAAATGCTCCTTTCTTTAAGCAATACGTTTTTAACGTTGCGATAGTGTTGCATTTTTGAGTCTAAAATTATCTTTATGCTGATGAAAGCTGCCAAATTTGACCAACGTATTAAGGAGAAAATATCTTTCCGTTTTCTTGTCATGAAATATATATATATATATATATATATATATATATATATATATATATATATATATATATATATATATATATATATATATATATATATATATATATATATATATATATA